>JAXIVJ010002543.1:2500-107719 GCA_036785665.1 Chirona hameri
CGGCAATACTCAGGTAACTAAGTACAAGCAAGAAGTATTAGTGTGACAATGTTTAATTTCTTACTAATGTATTTATTCATAACTCAAAGTACCTCAAAACCTCCGATAACTCTTGAATGTGAAGCTTTATGAACTGTACCTCTTTCTCTGTTTTGCAACGAGCTAAAAATAATGGCCTAAAACCAAGCTGGACTGTACCCACTTGTTGCTGAACATGATTTAATAGATCTGTTTGATATATAACGTTGATAAACGGCATTTAATCCAATGTGACTGTATCTCAGCCAGGCGTCAACGGATGCTTAGCACGCTGTGATTTCGTTTTAACATTTAGTTGGTTCGAAACGCTGACTCGTTAACTATATATCCGTTTTGATGCAAAGTGTGAACATAAAAGGCGCCCAATGCGATCAGTGAATCGAGAATGTGCGGTTGCTAGGGAATACAAGTATTTTCAATCAATAGGCTTAGTGGTTATGCGTTCACTATATGCTCATTCCACTCGTCTTCCAAACTACAAAAAAGGAACTTTTTCTTCAAAAATGGTCAAAACCGAGTTCTAACATTCCTGCAAACGATCACCGAATCAACGTAAGTTGTAACAAACGGCGAGTTGAGATAATCAACTAAAATGTATTACTGAATAATATAAAGAATAAACAACACTGATCAATTCACCAAAGTTTCGGTGTAGTCTTTTCTTGCGGGGTGTAACATTATGTTTCACCCCTGAAGAAGTGAATGCAACGAAACGTTGAGTGAATATTCGTGTTCTCTAACCTCACTACTACTAAAAAACGGCGAGTTCCAGGCCTGCTCAGCAAGTAAGCATCACTCACCTGTAAGCAGGAGACGTCTTGACACAAGTGCAGTGCTTTCTCGACTGATAACTGCCACACCATCAACTCCCTTTATATAGTCCGCAGTCATGACGTGGCAACAATAATCCAAGACCGGTTTGAGAGGTCCTCGGAACCAGCTTCTGCGCTTCCGCTGCACTTCGCATGCGACGGCCGACGGGTTTTCCATTGCTTTGGAAATTAGGATTATTTCGCATGAGTGAAGCAGATCACAGATGAATATATAAATATTCTGTTGGTAATTTCTATGGGATGTCACAGCAGAGTAAATGCTCCTTTATATAAACAGGTAACATAAGTACAGGGTGTCCCAAAATTGATGAGCGGATGCTCTTTCGGTAAATAAAAAACAAGTCAGATGGGGTGGTTTATGATCTTTTTCCCACGTATCCCCCCCACAGACTCGGAAACGCTCTCGCATACGGTCCGACACCTCGCTCATTAGGTTGTCGACTGTTTGTGCGTTGGTTATCCGCCATGCCGTTTGAAGGTTTTGTACCAGGGCCTTCTCTGAGGTAGCGGGCGTCCTGTGGTCTTCACATGACGCCCTTGTTGTGGTCTTTGGCGACTGCCCACATATTTTCGATCGGTGATTGGTCAGGGTCATTGCCATGGTTAGACCCCTTCTCTGTAAAAGCCCGAAATTGATTGCGATACCAATTATTTGTCTTCTTGGCGCATAACAAGCAAAATGTAGCATATTTGACCCCACTTGACCTTAAAGATATTGACCAAGAATCAACCAAAAAATGACGATAGGGACCGATGTTGCGGCACTTGGCCGCCAGCGGGCTAGGTATATCAGGGTCAGATGAGGGTAGAGCCGGTGCTCGCCCACCTCAGATCGGTCCGGCTCTCCGGCCGGTACGCGCGCTCTCCGTGCGTTTTGTAGTGTGTGGTCGCCGTTATTTTAGGGCGACCACTAAATCTGCATAAGCATGGCGGATGGCGGATATATATATATATATATATATATATATATATATATATATATATATATATATATATATATATATATATATATATATATATATTATCAAACCTATTTGTAACAGGGGGTGGTTTCTGACCCCCCCCCCCCCCCCTCCGGGAATAAAGTCATTTTTGCAGAGGCGCGCTCAGGAATGGAAGAAATGGGGTCATATTATTGCAAGGAAACTAAGATGTATGGGCCTACAATGACATAACTTACTGCAGTTTTCGGATGAAACACGCACCACAGGGTGCTCTACGAACGATTATAAGATAATAGGCGAGTCCAGGTAGGGTAAAAAGGGGGGGTAAGCAATGTGAATTGAAGTTTTAAGTGAAATAGTCGCTGTTGACTAGTTAGTATCATAATAGCGGATAACATACTTATCAAAACGTCTTGCACCTCCCCAGTTTGGATCCTGGATACACATATGATGAAGTACAACATGCAAAAAGGAACTATCTACGATCAGTAACTTATATATTAGTGCTGGGTAGCAACTTGCCTGCGGTTAATACTTTTTCCCTATTTGACCTCCCTTTTCACTAACCTGGTACCGCCTATGGCAAAAATATGATGTATAACTGTTTTGTATAATGTCACAATAACATACCATTTCATTTATCACAAAAACATCTTTAAAAATGTTTTATTACGCCCACATATTTACTTCACCCACATATTGAGTGACCTACACACGCCTATTATTTTTGAATTTTCCAAAGTCACCACTATATATCAATCTCCAATTCCATCTCTATCGAAGCCCATTAGTCGTGTTAAAATCGGTTTATAAACATGACAGCTGTGTTGGATCACAAATACCACTAAAATGTGTAGTTTTTACCCCCTGTCTGCGGTCTGCGGTCTGCGGGATCCGCGTGTGACCGGCCCGTAGTTCAGCCGCAGCCGGCAGGGTGCTGATGGATTGCAAGCCTGAGTTCAACAATGAACGCATGACTGGCGGGACGTGGGACCTCCGTCTGGGATATTGTATTGAAGCCGGATGACATATTTCCGGCAATTAAACTGCTAAACTGTGCAGATACTGTGAACGGCATAGGACTTGGGAGGAAAACGAGGAACAGAACGAAAATAGTGTTGCTCAGCACGTGTCGCGTTGTATGCAGTAATGTGCCCGTCGTTGTGTCTATGTCTTAGTTTGCCTTGCAGTTCTGTCCTAATCGCTTCCATAACGTATACATCGGACCGAAAATGGGCAGTGAACGAATTGGCTGGCCATATAAATTAGCTGGCTATATAAATACATGGTTATATTAAAATACATACCTAAATCGGACCGGTTAATGGGCATAGAACGTATTGGCTGGCTATATAAATTAGCTGGCTATATAAATTAGCTGGCTATATAAATTAGCTGGCTATATAAATTAGCTGGCTATATAAATTAGCTGGCTATATAAATTAGCTGGCTATATAAATTAGCTGGCTATATGAATTAGTTGGCTATATAAATTAGCTGGCTATATAAATTAGCTGGCTATATAAATTAGCTGGCTATATAAATTAGCTGGCTATATAAATTAGCTGGGAGGCTCTGTGACGTTTCCGATCAAACTGATCCGTGAAACAATCCGTGAAGCATCCGTGATGCATGACTGACTATCAGTATAAGTCATGAATAACAACAACATGCAAACTATATCAATTTGAATAAAATAAGAACGGAATGCATTGAACCCCAGGCAAGCAAGTATTCGCAAAGCACTCAGCGCTGCGCCACAATAGCAAAGGGCGAGGGAAATGCATATTGGATACAATATTATTACGTCATAAGTTTCTGAAGTGTCAACTACTATGAAATACAGTGACAACATACCTTTAATAATGATTAACAAGAAAATTTTTGCAGTTTTCGCAGTTTTGTTGCAGTTTTCGGATGAAACACGCACCACAGGGTGCTCTACGAACGATTATAAGATAATAGGCGAGTCCAGGTAGGGTAAAAAGGGGGGGGTAAGCAATGTGAATTGAAGTTTTAAGTGAAATAGTCGCTGTTGACTAGTTAGTATCATAATAGCGGATAACATACTTATCAAAACGTCTTGCACCTCCCCAGTTTGGATCCTGGATACACATATGATGAAGTACAACATGCAAAAAGGAACTATCTACGATCAGTAACTTATATATTAGTGCTGGGTAGCAACTTGCCTGCGGTTAATACTTTTTCCCTATTTGACCTCCCTTTTCACTAACCTGGTACCGCCTATGGCAAAAATATGATGTATAACTGTTTTGTATAATGTCACAATAACATACCATTTCATTTATCACAAAAACATCTTTAAAACTGTTTTATTACGCCCACATATTTTCTTCACCCACATATTGAGTGACCTACACACGCCTATTATTTTTGAATTTTCCAAAGTCACCACTATATATCAATCTCCAATTCCATCTCTATCGAAGCCCATTAGTCGTGTTAAAATCGGTTTATAAACATGACAGCTGTGTTGGATCACAAATACCACTAAAATGTGTAGTTTTTACCCCCTGTCTGCGGTCTGCGGTCTGCGGGATCCGCGTGTGACCGGCCCGTAGTTCAGCCGCAGCCGGCAGGGTGCTGATGGATTGCAAGCCTGAGTTCAACAATGAACGCATGACTGGCGGGACGTGGGACCTCCGTCTGGGATATTGTATTGAAGCCGGATGACATATTTCCGGCAATTAAACTGCTAAACTGTGCAGATACTGTGAACGGCATAGGACTTGGGAGGAAAACGAGGAACAGAACGAAAATAGTGTTGCTCAGCACGTGTCGCGTTGTATGCAGTAATGTGCCCGTCGTTGTGTGTATGTCTTAGTTTGCCTTGCAGTTCTGTCCTAATCGCTTCCATAACGTATACATCGGACCGAAAATGGGCAGTGAACGAATTGGCTGGCCATATAAATTAGCTGGCTATATAAATACATGGTTATATTAAAATACATACCTAAATCGGACCGGTTAATGGGCATAGAACGTATTGGCTGGCTATATAAATTAGCTGGCTATATAAATTAGCTGGCTATATAAATTAGCTGGCTATATAAATTAGCTGGCTATATAAATTAGCTGGCTATATAAATTAGCTGGCTATATAAATTAGCTGGCTATATGAATTAGTTGGCTATATAAATTAGCTGGCTATATAAATTAGCTGGCTATATAAATTAGCTGGCTATATAAATTAGCTGGCTATATAAATTAGCTGGCTATATAAATTAGCTGGCTATATAAATTAGCTGGCTATATAAATTAGCTGGCTATATAAATAAATGGCTATATAAATAAATGGCCATATAAATTTAAGGCCATCTAGTTATTATAATTATTGACAGAGTTTTCGTCCGTCCGTCCGTCCGTCCGATGTTCTGTCACACTTTGGCGTGCTGGTGCTCAGAGATGGTTATACTTAGAAAGCTGTAATTTTCGCAACCGTTCGGATCGCGTCGCACTTGGACATTGTATAAATTTGGTGTCGATCCGGGCCGAGGGTGGCGCGTGCAAACGTCTCCCTTAGGTTTAACATGGGAAACGCGAAATTCTGAAATCGCGAAATCGCGAAAAATCGATTTTTATCAGGGGGGGGGGGCAAGTCAGTGGAGGATAAAATTTCACTTCGCCTCGTTAGCAAAAAGTTGTTGACGGGGGGGGGGGGGGAGTGTCGGATCGTCGCAAAATCGCATTTTATCTAGTGTAAACTGGTTTCATCACGGAGCACCCCCCCCCCCCCCCTGGCTACGTCCCTGTCAAGTATTGTAGTGGAATGGTCGTGTACAAAATTAAATAAATATGGTGTTGTTGATGATCCACTTGAAAATGCAGTACCTTTCCACTTTGGAACGTGAAACACTGCTTAAAGGAAATAGTTCACCTTATAAAAATTTTACCCAACACGATTTGATTATATTTAATACAATTTCTTTTTATATTGTCAAAAATGGCCTTATATCGCGCCGATGCAGGACAGAAGGTCGTAAATTGTTTTATTGTTTATCAAAACTATATGCATACTCTCTGAGTCAGAGTCCTGACGTTACGCGAATGTAAACAATGGTTCAGCCAATCAGATTCGAAAGTAGTCGCGTAAAGATAGGCTCGCATTGGAGATGTGCCAACCGTCGGCCGACAATCGCTTGCTAGCACCAGCTGCAAGCTGATTTGCTGATGGTATAGCCTCTGCCCGGGCTAGAACCAGTACAACATTCTTTCGCCAGCACCGCATTCCTTCGCCAAAAACTCAAATATATTCGGCTTTTCAGTCAAGAAAACTTGCAGATGGGGGTTTCCCAACACGGGCTACAAAACTGCTATCTCAGTTTAAAACCAATGTTGAAGGTGAACTATTTCCTTTAATGGGAATGTTTCACCTTTCTGATAGTTGTCAAATATACGCTGGTTGTAGTCGAAAATATGAAGTAAATGCTGGTGAAAACGATAGTGATATTTTTTCTCTCGAAAAAAATCACTTAACTTTATACAAATTAAGTTTTTAAATTTGAGATGATGACATTATTATTTGAGCTATAGACCGCCGATGATTAGCTGACAAAATGGGATTGGCTGACAAAGTGGCTGTCAGCCAATCAGCGGCGGGACTAGCCTAAACCCCATGTTGCAAAATATAAGTTAAATTGCCTAAAAACGGCTGAGTTTTGGGGAAAATTATCTTTGTATTTTCGATATTTCAACAACGGTCAAAGATAATGGCTATCTCAGTTCAAAACCAATACAAAGGTGAAACATTCCCTTTAATGGGAAATAATGACCTTTTTATTTTGTTAGCAACAATTTCTTAGGCTACCGTTATGGTTTTAAAATTATTTTATTTAAATTTAAGAATTAAATAAAATTATTCCCAAATTCAAAGTTGTAAGTTTGGAAAAATACAAAACAAGTACCTTGTGTACTTCATGAAGGTCATTGACAAATTCGTCCTTCCCTACCATTGTTTACATCGAGTGCGGCATTTTTGGAGGCTCTGTGACGTTTCCGATCAAACTGATCCGTGAAACAATCCGTGAAGCATCCGTGATGCATGACTGACTATCAGTATAAGTCATGAATAACAACAACATGCAAACTATATCAATTTGAATAAAATAAGAACGGAATGCATTGAACCCCAGGCAAGCAAGTATTCGCAAAGCACTCAGCGCTGCGCCACAATAGCAAAGGGCGAGGGAAATGCATATTGGATACAATATTATTACGTCATAAGTTTCTGAAGTGTCAACTACTATGAAATACAGTGACAACATACCTTTAATAATGATTAACAAGAAAATTCAAACTTAAAAACAATCATTTGAATAAGTCTTTAATTAGCTTTCAACTCAAAATCAGATATATTTTGCAATGCTAGACAAGAATGGCACCAGTGACGTCATTAACAAAGTCTGCTACAGGACTTGGGTATACTAATCAGGAACAACTCGCCACAATGGTTAAAGGAAATAGTTCACCTTCAACATGGGTTTTGAACTGAAATAGCAGTTTTGTAGCCCGTGTTGAGAAATCCTTATCTGGAACTTTTCTTGGCTGAAAAGACTCTCCAGCCGAAGATATTTTACTTTTTGGCGAAGAAATACGGCGCATATATGATGTACCGTACCGCCTGAAAGTGCCAGCACTGCCATGGAGCATGCGCAGACCAATAACGCACACCATAAAATAAATAATTTACAACCTTCTGTCCTGAATTGGCGCGATGTAGGACCATTTTTAAGAAGAAAAAAGAAACTGTATTCAAAAATATAATAAAATCGTGTTCTGAAAAAAAATCCGAAGGTGAACTATTTCCTTTAAGTGCGCCGAGAAGCATGACAATGACTTTGTAAACAATCGCCGACGCTAAATAGGTTGCCGTCAATGTGCATCGATGACCTTCCGATTTAATTGCCAGTTTTGTGTTATTGTTTGTTAGTTTTTTTGGGAAAAATTATTATTTGTCATGATAATATAAAGCATAGTGTTATTTACAGCCACAGACAAATTATACAATACTCCTAATGTTGAAAACAAATGAATCGATTTTCACAAATTGAGGGTCGCAACCACTAACTATGCCGCCGTTGATGTGCATCGATGAGCTTCCGATTTTATTACCACTTTTTCCAATCGCTGTTAGTTTTAGAAGATCGCCGGGCATATAATCACAACAAGCAGAACGCACAATATATTTTCCACTCCATAGCGTAAAAAAACAATACGGGAAAAGCCCGCAGTTTGATGAGGACCAAAAGTACTTGCAAGTACCGATCGTTAAAAGTGTGGAACGCTTATCAACTATAACTTGAAATATCTTTCGGTAAGAAAGATATTTTCGGTTTTTGTCTAATACGGAAATTTGGGTCAGTAAAAGGTAACCCAAGACGAGAGGAGCTCAAATACCTATGCAAATCAATTTTGCATAAGGGGAGAGGGGTTAAAGTTCACTCAAGACAAGATCGAAGTTTCACCCCACGCTTTTCATGACGTTCCTAAGATTCTGAAACAAATATGAAATAAGCCGTTCAAGTTACTTAGGTTTTCTCTCAAATCATGTCAGAACGTAAGCCATTTTACCGTCGATTTCAGGCGTTTGGGAGTGCCCCTTTGGTCTCCATTCAATCCGGCGGTGCCGAAATCTTAACTCTTTAGTTCAGAAATTATATCAAAGACTGCTTTCAATCTTAGCTCTATTATACACAGATTACAGTCACCGTTCTCTATGCAAAGAAAACCGGCAGCTTTAAAAAGGTTCACACCTGGCGACATCTAGTGCCTGGGCTGACACCTCGCTGCAGCATTCGAATCTGAGCCTTCGAGCAGATCGTATCACGCATGCGTATTTGCGCCAGGCTCTAGTGGCCGGACTGGCGGGGGCCTCAGCCGGGCCTGGGATTTATTCGGTTCCCCGCCCCGAAGGTCCTCAGCAACTTCAGCTAGACCTGCTGGTCCTGCTGGTCCCCGAACCTGGCGCCAGCGTGCGGCCAGCACCAGGGGTCAGCACACCGAGCGATGGCGACGGCGAGGAGACTCTACATCCAGCTTGTCTACGGCAAGTGAAGCCAGCCAGCGTCGTTCGGCGGACAGGCGTCGCTGCTTCTTCTGCGGTCACTCTGGACACCTCGAGCGTGAGTGTTGCCGGAAACAGAACCTCTGCTTCACCTGTGGCCACCCTGGGCACTACATGCGTGACTGTAGCCTGCAGACCTCGCGTCAGAGATCACAAAGTTCTGCTCGTTATCGTCAGGTGTCACCTGGGGAAGTCAGCGAGCGGTTTCCAGCCAGCGTCAGCGAGACTCGCCACCTCGACCTGTTGGCAGTGGGAGTCGCCGAGGACGGCGACAGTGGGAAATAAATCGGGGAAGCAGGGGTGCCACCCTTCCTGGTTCAGGTACAGCACCTCGTGATGGTCAGGGATCTCTGCCGGCGGAAAACTAGCTGGTCCCACATCCCAGTCAGGGCGGGATGTGGTAACCGAGTCTGGCCCTGCCAGTAGTCAGTCCGACACGTCTGTCAGCTCTTCGGAGGCTACCTTGTCGTCCCCTGCTGCCAGTTCTGACTTGGAGGCAGTCTTTGCGTTGGCTATTGAGCCGGAACCTATCCTTCGCACTCGTGTCATGGTTGCAGGTCGGGCAGCGGAAGCCATCATCGACTCTGGCTCTTCGCGGACTCTCGTTGCTAACCTCCTAGTGTCCGACAGGGTTGTCAACGAGAGAGGGACCGGTCTGGTGCGCGCCATTGGAGGGCGCGTTGTGGAGCCTCTGGGGACAGCGATGGTGGACCTTGATCTGCACGGGGTAGGGCTCGAGCTTGCCGACTGTCTAGTGTTGGCTGACGCCGAGTTGCCTGCGGACGTGGTCATCGGCCGTGACACCCTGGAGCGATTGGGCCTGTGCATAGACGTCGCTTGTAGGTCGGTTTCTGGCCCGCGTCCTGATGGTTCTTGTTGGACGGTTTACATGCCTCTGAACGAGCAGCAGTCTGCATGTATGTTCTTCGTTGCTGAAGTTCCCTGTCGTGCTTCTGAGGACGTTGACGTGGGCCCAGGGTGTACTGTAGCCGTGCCGTACATCGTGGACGACCAGTCGGGTTGTTCCGCGTGCCAGAGGAGCCAGCGTCATCTCGTGTTCGAGTCTCACCTGGATTCTTCTGATGTCGACTACGTTCCTGGCCTCGTGGATGTCAACCAGCCAAGAGCTCTCGCTTGCAACCGAGGTCGAACAACTGTCCGCATTCGTCGGGGTGAGGTTCTCGGTCACCTTTCCACTGCCGCAGATGCTGAACAGGACTTGGAGCATGGATATGAAGTGTTCACTGCTTCAGAAGAGAAGAGCCACGAAGTAAAGCCGTCAGCGAAGGATATTCCGGGCCTGTCCGAGAAGCAACGTGCTGCTGTGGAAGACTTGTTTCAACGGCATGCAGTGGTCTTCAGCAAGTCTGCAGCAGATCCTCTCCGCACATCCCTGACTGCCCACAGGATCGTCTTGACGGAAGACACTCCGATCTACGTCCCGCCCAGGAGAATGTCACCACCTGTAGCGGAGGAGATCGAGCGCCAGTGCCTGGACCTGGAGCGGTTGGACATCATCGAGAGGTGCGACTCAGCGTGGTCTGCACCCATCGTTCCAGTTCGGAAGAGAGACGGGACGCTGCGCCTGTGCGTCGACTACCGACGCCTCAACGCCCAGACTGTTTCCACCCGGTTCCCGATGGCAGACGTCACGGACTCTGTGTACAGCGCACACGACATGAAGTACTTCACCACGCTCGACCTTGCCAAGGGATACTACCAAGTGCCCCTGGAGGAGAACTCAAAGGACTGCACGGCGTTCTCGACTGCAAGACAGCACTGGAGGTTCAGACGCCTCCTGTTCGGTTTGAAGAACGCGCCAGCGGCGTTTCAGCGGGAGATGCAGACTGTCCTTCAGGGCTTCTCCAGACGCAACGTGGTCATCTACCTAGACGACCTACTGCTGATGGAGAAGAGCTTCGAAGAGCACCTTCAGCTTGTAGGCGACGTGCTCAGTGCGCTGGAGTCTCAGGGCATCAAGTTGAACACCAGGAAGTGCATCTGGGTCCAGCCAGAAGTGCCCTTTCTCGGACACATCATCAGCGAGCGAGGCTTGCGCAGGTCCCCGGAGTACATCGAGAAGGTTCGCAGTCTGGAGCGTCCCCGTACCGTCAGCCGGCTCAGACAGTTCCTGGGGGTGATCAACTTCCAGAGGAAGTTCGTGCGCGACTGTTCCAGCATCAGCAAACCCCTGACGGAGCTGACGGGCCAGCCAGGATCAACCGTGCTCAAGTGGACGGAACCGATGACTGAAGCGTTCGAGAAACTGAAGCAGGTGATGGAAGAAGACGTGACGCTCGCCTTCCCCGACTACAGTGCAGACGCGCAGCCGCTCACCCTGTGGACGGACGCGTCTCAAGTGGGCGCTGGTGCCTGTTTGACACAGGATCAGAACGGGGAGGCACGCTTCAACGGGTTTGCTTCAATGACCTTCTCTCTATCGCAGCGTAACTACTCTGTCACGGAGCTGGAGCTTGCAGCTCTCAGATGGGGCGTCAAGACGTTCAAACCGTTCCTCGGTGGAGTGCAGTTCCGGGTTTGCACCGACCATCAGGCGCTAATTTACCTGCACAGCATGCAACTTGTCAACAGCCGCATCGCCCGGACGGTAGAGGAGCTCTCCGAGTTCGACTTCACCATCTACTACGTACCGAGATCTTCCAACATCGCCGCTGACCTGTTCTCACGGAGTCATCCACAGGTGCCTGCGCTCCCTTCTGACGCCAATAAGCTGCCACCAGGTCTGGGTCTGTGGCACAGACCTGAAGGAGGAGAAGACACGCTCGTCGACTGCCTGGGTCACTGGATGCTTGAAAACGGCCGGCAGCCTTCAGAGAACCACCTTCTGCGTGAACTTCTCGTGGATGAAGTGACGAGAGCGCCGGGAAGATTCAAGATGAAGCTGGATCGTCGTGCTCGACAAACTCTCAAGATTATGCGAGTTCCGGGACAGCCGCTGCCTGTCGAGTTGCTGACTGTATTCGCGGCGCTCATCAAGACGCGCGTCATCGTCCACTTCGGAGGCAACCATCCCATGATCTTTGCGAGTCAGGACGAGGGAGACGCAGACAGCGAGGCAGTTCATCTCCAGTGTCTGGGCGGAGTTCATTTCAACCTGCTAATGGAGAGCAAGAACTTCCAGAAGCAGAACACCGTTCTCGTGGCCCGTATTGAAGAACAGGTGAGGGCCCAGAAGATGCGCAAAGATGAGAGGAGCCACGACGTTGCAACGTGTGCAACAGCAGAAGACGGTTCTTCCCAAGATGAGCCGGTGAGTCCTCTCTGCTGCCATCAGTCCCGTGCGTCCTGCGCTGTGACTGTGTATGTGAATGGAAAACCGGTGTGTGCTCTTCTCGACAGCGGAGCAGCCGTGTCTCTGGTCAGCCGTGGGGCGCTGGAGCTGATCGGCACCACTGCAGAAGATCTGAGCCCCAGTGCAGTCTCCGTGCGTGGGGTGGGAGGACTTGCCAGATGCACCGGTCACTTGGAAGCGACCGTGTCACTCCTCAGCGACGGTGAACCTCAAACGGTGCGTTTGCTGGTCGATCCTGACGATTCGTTCGGTCACTGCGTCTTATTGGGTGCAAACTTCCTGACGGCTGCTCGTGTGTCGCTGGATTTTGGGAGACTACAAGTAATCAGTGTCTATGGTGAGCAGGCCATGAGTGGCGACTGCGCCTCTGCGAGCGATGCTACTGGCTTGACGCTCGTGACGGCTCCACAAGAATCCAGTGATCCAGAAGATATCTCTGTTCCAGACGGCCGGGAGCGAGTTTCCGACCTCACTGCTGTCCGCGAACATCAGCGCCAGGACCGTCTACTCCGTGACCTCGCCAGCCATGTCCGCCAGAACCTGGCGGAACCTGGCGGATCGAGACTTCCTGCACGGCTGAACCACTTCGGTAAGCATCTGTGCCAACTGACTGTCAGCCACGATGTTCTAGTGTACCGCCACGCCAAGCACGGAGAGGTGCCCGTCGTCTCCAAGCTCTGGCTCGCGGAGCTGGTGACAGCGGCTCATCAGGAGATGGCTCACATCGGCAGGGATAAGCTGTTCAGCCTGATCTCCAGTCAAGTCTTCAGCCCAGGTATGAGCAAGGTGGTAGCGGATGTTGTCCGTAGTTGTCGCCGGTGTCAGCTATATAAATCGTCCGCTCAGAGGATGGCTGTTCCCGTGCAGCGTATTGAGAGTCGGGCACCTTTCGAGCTGGCCACTGCTGATCTGATGATGTTTCCTCGCACCCCCGTGGCTTCATTGGCTGCCTTGTGGTTGTGGATCACTTCTCCAAGTGGGCGATGGCGGTGCCGGTGAGGCGGAAGACGTCTGCGGCAGCTGCGGTCGCGCTGGAACAGCGAGTCCTGCCGGTTCTCGTGCGCAGGCCGGCACGATTTCTGACTGACAACGGTGGCGAGTTCGTGGGTCCCGAGTTCCAGGAGGTGCTGAAGAGATGGGGGATCCAGCAGACCTTCTCCACGCCCTACAGACCGCAGAGCAACGGCGCTGTGGAGCGGCTGAATCGCACCCTGGGACAGTCTCTTCGCATGCTGTCTGACAGACCTGACGACTGGGACCTGTATCTTCCCAGGGCTATGGCGACCTACAACGGGACCATGCACTCCGAGTTGGGTGACTCTCCGGCCGACTTCCTGCTGAGGCGGCAACACGACGGTGCCAGCGTGCCACTGACATCGGCTGGAAGACAGCGCTGCTGGCGTCCTGGTCATCCGGACTTCGCTCCCTTCGAAGTGGGAGACCTCGTCAAACGGGAGACACAGCGACCGGGCAACCTGCTGACGGGCAAGTTTGACGGGCAAGTTTGTTTGACTGGAGACTGAGGCGGGAGACGAGATCCGAGCGCATCACACCCAGCTTCGTCCGTGGAAGAGAGCGCCCGCCTACCTGCGTCAAGTTGAAGAGCGCGAGAGGATGCCAGCTCAGCGCCCTGACGTCCAGACTCCCCTTCCGGGTGGTGCCGTGCTGTCATCTGGCGTCCCGGGAGGCGCGCCACTTCTGCCAGGTGTTCTGAAGCGCGGTCAACTGCACGATCGCGCTCAGCAGACGACACCTCCTCGCTTGGCTGATGGCGCCCAGCAGACGACACCTCCTCGCTTGGCCGATGGCGCCCAGCAGACGACACCTCGTCAACCGACTGAGGGCACTCAGCAGGGTCGGCGGGCGGCGTCCGTGGCTGAGCGGGCGGTGCGGTTCGACGAGGGGACCGGGAGCTGCCGCGGCGTTCCGGCCGTATTCGTCGACCGCCGGAGAGGTGGGGGTACGAGTGACCCCAGTGCTTGTACTGTCATTTGTTATAATTGTTTCGTGTGTGTTTTGTGTTTTCACCACGCCCTTTGCCGCAGTAGCCTGCTGCGCTGTGGCCGGGGTTGGCGGGCCGGTGTCTCGCCGGAACCCAGGTGGCGCTGCTGTTGGTTCCCACTGCTACGTACTCGCATCGCGCTCGTGGCTGCGCGTCCGCAGAGCGGTCGCCTCGAGCTTTGTTTGTTTGTTGTGGCTTAAGGGCGCGACGACTGCATGGTCAATTTGCGCCCATAACGTTAACTACTTACTGATGCGAAAATATCACAGGGAAGTCAATGCTACGGACGAAGGAAAAGAGACCGCCGGACTGGATCCATTGGGAATCATCATCAAGAAGATGACACAGCGTCACGGTTGGCATGACCTGGCCGAGATACCTTGAACGCTTTCTAGCATACCGTGGGCAGGCGAGCAAGACATGCGCCACAGTGAGAGGCTCGTTGCATCTAGGACACATGGGCCTGTCACTGCCACAAAGCAAGTACCCGTGTGTAGCGTACGTGTGGCCAATCCGCAGTCTGCACAGAGTAACCTCGCGCCTGTTTCTCCGTGAACTTGATGGCCACTGTCTAAGAACCGGTTTGACCGGTCTGAGCTTGTTGTTTGCTTGTGTGTCCCACGTACGCTGCCACTGGTCTTGTAAAAAAGCACCAGCAGCTGGGTAAAAATCTTGTGCTGGAAGCAGGAGGCGCCTCGCGCAGGGTGCCGATGCTGCTCGTTTCGCCGCAGCGTCAGCAAGCTCGTTCCCTGCAATGCCCACGTGACTGGGTACCCAACAGAACTTCACCGATTTCCCTGCCCGGTCTAAGGACGTAAGTCGTGTTAAAATGTCCTGTATAAGGGGACTGCTTGGATGGAGCGATCTAAAGGCCAGAAGGCTACTTAAAGAGTCTGTTAAAATGAGGTGTAAAGCCTCATCGCTCACTTCAATAAAGCATAAAGCTTTGGATATTGCGACTAGTTCTGACGTGTAGACTGAAGAGTGACATGGAAGCGAGAAAGAGCGAGTATCGTGGCCGCAAACAAATGCGCAGCCTACACCTTCGGATGTCTTGGATCCGTCCGTGTATGTAAAAGTGCGACCCTCGCAAAGCTTCAGCGGGCGAGGCGAGCGCAACCGCGGAGCTGGACGCCGCCAACGACGTAGCTGCGCCGCCGCTGCTGCGGGCCGCGTCATCATCTGCGCGTGTGGCGGTGGTGGCCACCGACCTCGCCGGACCTGGGGTGTCGGAGCTGATCTGTGAGGTGGTGTGTGCGTGGTGGCATGCGGCATGCAGACGAGGTGATGTGTGGCGTAGCCATGTGGCATGTAGCGAGATGCTGAAAGGGGGAAATGTAGACGTGTGTGTGTCTCATCTCGCCGCGCTGTCGCGCTGCGGCGGCCGTCCCCGCTCCCCTGCCGGCCCGGTCAGTGCTGGTCGGCTCGACCTGCCGCATGGGCGGCGCCGGGGCGCGCCGGTCGGCGGCGTCCCGGTCGGGCTCGCTGGGGCGCGGGCCGGGGCCGCCGGTCTGGTGCCGCCCCTGCGCGGGTCACCTCGCCGGTGCCCCGCGGCGGCGGCGCTGGGACGAGCGGGCCGGCGGTGCACGAGAGCGAGAGAGCTCGTGGTGGCCTGGTGTCGGACGGACGTGTTGGCTGTGGAGCGTTGGGATTCGTGCTTACAAGTTTGTTAATATAAAAGCAGAAGCAGAGCTGGAGTGTCCCTGGAAGCGGAGAAGTGCGCAGGGGAGTGAAGAAGTTAAATAACCATAGACAACGGCTACAACAGGAACTATGATAGCTAGGAATAAACGAGAAAAAAACAATGGAAAGTTCTTGAAAAATGCAATGGTTAAGTTGTCTTCAAAATTGAGCTCTGGTCAATAGTTAAGCTCCAGAGCTCATCGAATGTCAAAAAGGCTATTAAAAAGTTGTATCAAGAATAGCGTTTTACGTAACAACGACAAGGCAATAATTTTGACGCCATCGTGCTTGCCTCGTCAAGACGCTACGATTCATATTAGTGTTGACCAGGTCAGGTCAACTTACAAATATGACCTCAGGTCAAGGTCAAGAGGTGGTGGCTCAAGTAGGTGATGTTGCATATGGAAGGACGTGCCGCGACGAGTTAAACACATTGGTGTCGGTTTCACTTCTCTATCGTCATTATGTCGAGTGTTATTGACATAAAACTGTTAGACCTCCGATGACCTCGACTGACCCTGTAGGGGTCACTGAACACAAATGGCACCTAGGTCATCAAGAAAATCATATAATAACATGATCCGGAAGGAGTTAGACTGTTATCTTGCGTCTCCTTAGAATAGGAAGCATTTCAATATTTCCCCTTAGACTTATAATGGGGAGGTCACGAAATTAAACCTACCTTAGGTCGTTGATATTCAAAATCCAAGATACACGAATTGTAGATATATGTAATCTTATGAAATCCTGTAAGTGTAAAACTGATCACCCCAAAGCTGTGACTGTGGTACGACCACAATTTTTGGGGGAGGTGGGGTCACGTGACCTGGTCTGGTGACCTGACCTAAGATGACCCGAGTATTTTTTACATAATGTGAACAATTGATGCACAAACAGTTGTGCCAAAAATGGCAGCGCTGCGCGTCGCCGTTTTTCCGCTATCTGCGAAAAACCTGAGAAGGGGTGTCTATCCCCCGGCACGGCGCTGGTTAAAATATAGGGATGATGTGAGCATGCAGTAGGGGCGTAGGTTCCTATTCAGTTGGGGGGACTTCAGGGCTCAGCCCCCAACTTGTCAGTCAGCCTCCCCCCCCCCCCCCCCCCCCCAACTTTACAGAATAAATATTAGACAACAAAAAAACAGTATGAAAGAAAAAGGAAGTGAAAACAAAACAGATTTAAAGGGAGATAATGACTTTTTTCCACAAAAATGGAGTTAGCACCTGAAATCGATAGACGAGACCAAAATATATTGTAAATTCATCAAATTTTGCATATAACAATTCCTACCGCGAGATATTTCAATTCATAGTTGATAAGCGCTCCACGCTTATAATCAGCAAGCACTCGGTAACGAATTCAGTAAATTAGCCTCCCTACGCATTGTTATTTATCACGAAGGTATGCAATATGTTTCCTGCATTCTATCTTTTGCGAATATGTGCCAAACTTTTATGAACAATCAACAATCATTTTAAAAAAGTGCATTGAAATCGGCAGTTTAGGTTGGCCCCCGACGGCAAACTATTTAGTGTCGGCGATTTGTTTATAAGTGCCCATTCAACAACGTTGAACAGATTGACACAAAAGCGCCAGATGTTGCGCTTTCCAATAGTGTAGGGAAAATACCGATCATAAATTTTCCCAAACTTCCAACTTTGAATTAGGGAATAATTGTATTTAATTCTTAAATTTAGATCACATCATTTTAATACCATAACGGTAGCCAAAGAAAGTGTTGCTAACAAAATCAAAAGGTGATTATCTCCCTTTAACATATTACTTATTATATAAACTAAAGATCAACACTATTTATTGACAACCAGGTAGCCTAAACAGTAAACAACCATGTACACACATTCAAATATGTCACTTTATGAAATATGTACATGGTAAAATGAGCAAAGCAAGACATCCCAATTTGGCATTGGTCCTGTTTAACGAACAAGCATCATAATCCACCTTTACATTAGCCAAAGGTGTGCAGATTTTGAGTACAATTATGGTTATGCAAATGACACTATGAAAAATAAAACAAACATTATTTGACCATCTCACAGTACACAGATCATCATAGGCTGGAACAAAAACATGAATGGTCATGGGTCAGTGCCCAAGGTTTGAGAAATTAGGGTGGAAAACAACACCCTATTTATTTAAAAAAATCACTTTTTTCCCAGTTTTACCATGAGTTTTCCACTCCTTATCTTAGAATATATTGGATAATTGGAACACTGATACTGATTTATGGATGTAATGATTACGACAGCCTGTGGAGGGAAAGACGGACAAGAATTGGTATAGGTAATAACATGCTGGAGAGCAGGTAATTGAATATTGATAAAGCTGAGTACAATTATGTTTCTTTTAGTTGAATTGTCCACTCCTTATGCTTATTTTTAGACAGAATTTTCCACTCCTCACCCCAGCTCCAAAGCAATCCTAGGACCCTGTCATAGGTAGGCCTAACAAGTACAAGTAAGAGTGATAGGAATCAAAACCTTCAATTTGCTCATAATGTTCCAGCAGTACCAGCAATACAAATATGTTTCGCAAAATAAATTAAGGCCAGGGTGATAAAAAGTGGAGAGGCATATCAGTTTAGGTCATTTTATAAAAACAAATATAGATCCAATTTCCAATACCAAAGAACCCAAAACTTGCAAAAACATTAAACAAAGCACAAATATTGGAAAACAGAGGAGAGCCAAACAAATGCCAATGCGACAGCAAAGGCAAGCAAAATGCGCATATTTTGGCATAGCTGCGCCATATTTGTCTTTATTGTTACTAAAGTGATGTCGTTTGGTTTTTGCCTAATTTGTTTGCCTTGTGGAAAATATCAGGGTAGTAGAACAAAGGGTAGCACAATAATCAGAATTGCTAACAAAAGCTACTAAAACATCTTTTTTTGGCAATATGAGAGTTACGTTAGCAATTCTGATAACTATCATGTCTCTCAAAACTGTGTTGAAAAAAAAAATAAACGGGTAGAACAGTAAGAAATGTAACGCCCAAATTAATTAGACAAGATATCTTTTTGGGGGGAATTGTTTTGTCTATTATAAATTAAAGGTATTGTTTGCTATCAATAACTTGTACTTCCATATAATAAATCTTTATTTATTGAATTCAACTCGAAGTAGTAGTCGAATTCAGGGCAATAGAACAACGTCGAGTAGTACAGGTATATTTCAGTACCGGTAGTAGCATTTGGAAGCGGTCATTATTAATACCCTACGAAGTAGTAGTCGAAGCAGTGTATATTGCAGCACTAGTAGTAGTATTTAGAAGCGGTCAGCGGTCGTTCCGACGTTTTTTAACCCCAAGCCCATGTAATCCCTTTACGCCCAGAATATCGAAAAATGGTTTTAAAAAAAAACGTTGTAGCCTAGGCTTGTAGCTATCTGGTTCCGAAGTCGGATTTAAAATATATACTATAGGTTATGAGCCATTTTATTTAGCTATCAGCTAGTATTAACTAATCAATCTTGAGCAAGTCTCGACGGTGATTGGTCAGGTTGTGATGACCAAAAACCGGGGAGAATCTTTTGTTTACATTTCAACGGGTTTGCCATATTGGTTCGCTGGCAATGTACGGGCGTGCGTGCGTGCGCATTTTTAAGCATTTACTTAGTTTTATGAAGCGTAAGACAATAGTTAAAGGTGTATATGAAAGTTGAAATAATAATTGTATCGGTCGACATAGCAGTATTTTCCCAGAATACCTCATAAGCTTAAAATTTACACCCAAATCTGTGCGTTCTTCGCTGAGGACATCTGCAAAAACTGTCGATATAAGAGGCTGTAGATTAGTTATATTTTGGCATTTTTCAAAGATGTAATCCTACAGATTGTATCACCTTATACAAACAGACTAGAAAATCCTTACCAATGTATATCGGTATTACTTAGGGTTTGAGACACCATTCTGATTAGTACGGGCCGGTACCAGTGGCGGATACGGATCGTATTTTTGGATGAGGGCAAAGAAACCCAGGAGCCCCTCGACAAAAAGGCCCCCTCCCACAGCCAAATCCCCCCCCCCCCCCCCCCCACCCTTATCCCCCGCCACTGAGTATATCCGATGCTACTGGTCCTGTGCTGTGACTTACTCTAATGAACAAAAATTGACAAGTGCTTAGTAATGACTATAAAATAAATGTTAATAATGCTATTTATTAGTTACAGGACATAGCAATATGCCTTGTTGCGCCGTCGGGGGCGCAGCAACGACTGACATGCCAAAAAAGTTGATCAAGATCACAATTCAGATCCTATATCATTTCATAAATTTCCCAAATATTCAGCTGTAATAAAAGTCCGGGGGCGCTAGGCAAGCCCCCCCCCCCCCCCCCCCCCCTTGAGCCCGGGTCGCACCCGCCAAGCGCGCAAGTAGAGCGCAACTTTTCGTATGTGCCCCCCCCCCCCCCCGACCGAAATCCTGGATCCGCGCCAGTACTATGTCACGAGAAGGAATATCAATGCCAAACAAATACAATATATTTGATGAGGCTTTATGTCTCCCTAGGTAATTCATTGTGATACATTCACATTTTCCACGTCGGGTAATGGCATCAGAGATACACTTATCATCGTTTCGAGCGGCGGTCGGCCGGGGCGGCCGTACCTAATCACCGGAGGTTGAACTTTGCGCACATATAACATATCAAATATTAGTCTGATTGCAATTTTTTAGCGGCATCCGGCAGAGCGGTTGATTTGTGACAGATTACATATTCTAAGTTTTGCAATCTACTGATAAACAAAGAAACTAAGCGCGATCTAAGCTTCAGGCGCGCGCGCACTAATGTTGTATACGGCGGCCGGCCGGCCGCGTCCCCCGCCTTTTACGTCACAGCGTCTCCGGGGTCGCGGCAACTAAATTAGTGTTTGTCACCACTTTTTCTGCTGGAGTGTTCTACCTGGTTTATACAGCCTTTGGTAGAGTCATCCGGGGATTTTAGCGCCCCAATCGATCAACATTAGCGTGACGCCACTGGTGCTGTGGCCCGACTCGGCTGTCGCCGCACGCGGCTCGGTGCGGTGCGAATATTTCGAACGGGATACGGATAGTTGCGCCTGAGGTACGATCCTATTTAAGATTACGCTTACCGCGGATAATTATCCCTCCTTAATTCATGATGAGGGGGAGACAGCCATACGCTGCCCCGTCTGTGTGATGTGCGACTGGCGAGACGGCCATACGCTGCCCCGGTCCGGATGAGGGAGGGGGAGGGAGATGGCCATACGCTGCCCCGGTCTGGCTGAGGGGCGAGACGGCCATACGCTGCACCGGTATGACTGAGGGGTGAGACGGCCATACGCTGCACCGGTCTGACTGAGGTGTGAGACGGACATGCGCTGCCCCGGTCTGGCTGAAGGGTGAAACGGCCATACGCTGCCCGGTCTGGCTGAGGGCGAGACGGCCATACTCTGCCCCGGTATGGCTGAGGGGTGAAACGGCTATACGCTGCAACGGTCCAGCTGAGGGGCGAGATGGCCACACGCTGCCCCGGTCTGGCTGATGGGCGAGACGGCCGTTCGCTGCCCCGGTCCGACTGAGGGATGAGACGGCCATACGTTGCACCTGGAAATGTTGCAAATGACATTGTGTTGGCTTAATGTTCAAGATATCCTAAAAAGAAACTTTAAAAACAAAAGTATTAAAAAATATAGATTTTCAACATAACTTACTTATCTTACGGCGACGACTTCAAATTGCCGCTCTCGTCAACACCCGTCAAAAGATCGCAAAACGCTCGAAAGGGCAGCTGCGGCGAGGGGGCTGGACACGACTGGACCACAGCACCAGTGACGTTGTCGCTAATGCTTAGCCGCTCGGCAGCCGATACATGGGGAATCCCGGGATGACACCCCCTGGGCCATAGTACTTATATAATGAGTAGGTTCAAGTTTGGCGACTGCCATGGTTACGACACGCCTGGTTCAAACCAGAATAAACTAACTATATTACCATATAAACAGGTGGGTGGCAAGAGGACATGTGACCAAATGGAGGAATCTGATTGGAGGGCCGAGTTTGTCTAGTAAACTGGCGCATTGTCTAGTGAACTGGCGCATTAGCTACCGCCATTTCTGACAAACAAATAATGGACTAGTTGCAGGGTACCTAAGTCACTACTTTTATGTGTTTGATGAAAAGCAAATTAATAAAACATATTTTTTTAGATTGACACTTCACTATAAATTCCTCCGGATTATTCGTTTAAAAAAAAAACATTAAGTATATTTACGTAATTTGAAATTCTGCTCTCCGATTGGTCGTGACGTCAGATGGCAATAGTGAATTCAGGCGGTCAAAGTTACTTAAAGGGAAATAATGACCTTTTTCCACTAAAATGGAGTTAGCACTTGAAATCGCCAGACGAGATCAAAATATATTGTAAATTCATCACATTTTGCATGAAAACTTTCCTACCGAAAGATATTTCAAGTTAAAGTTGATAAGCGTTCCACACTTTTAACGACCGGTACTTGCACTATTTCTGACCTTTTGTCAAGTACTTTTGGTCCTCATCAAACTGCGGGCTTTTCCCGTATTGTTTTTTACGCAATGGAGTGGAAAATATATTGTGCGTTCTGCTTGTTGTGATTATATGCTCGGCGATCTTCTAAAACTAACAGCGATTGGAAAAAGTGGCAATAAAATCGGAAGCTCATCATGCACATCAACGCGGCATAGTTAGTGGTTGCGACCCTCAATTTTTGAAAATCGATTCATTTGTTTTCAACATTAGGAGTTGTGTATAGTTTGTCTGTGGCTGTATATAACACTATGCTTTATTTTATCGTGAAAAATAATAATTTTTCCCCAAAAAAACTAACGAACAATAACACAAAACTGGCAATTAAATCAGAAGCTCATCGATGCACATCGACGGCGACCTATTTAGCGTCGGCGATTTGTTTACAAAGTCATTGTCATGCTTCTCGGCGCACTTAACCATCTCGGCGCACTTGGCGAGTTGTTCCTGATTAGTATACCCAAGTCCCGTAGCAGGCTTTGTTAATGACGTCACTGGTGCCATTCTTGTGTAGCATTGCAAAATATATCTGATTTGGAGTTGAAAGCTAATTAAAGACTTATTCAAATTATTGTTTTTAAGTTTGAATTTTCTTGTCAATCATTATCAAAGGTATTTTATCACTGTATTTCATAGTAGTTGACACTTCAGAAACTTGTGACGTAATGATATTGTATCCAATATGCATTTCCCTCACCTTTTGCTATTGTGGCGCAGTGCCGATTGCTTTGCGAATACTAGCTTGCCTGGGGTTCAATTCATTCCGCTCTTATTTTATTCGAGTTGGTATAGTTTGCATGTTGTTGCTATTCATGACTTATACTGATAGTCAGTCGTGCATCACGGATGCTTCACGGATTGCTTCACGGATCAGAGCGCTGCTCGAACGCACGCTAGTAGCGCTTTCGTTCTCCATGGCAACCAGGCGTGAGCCAATGAAAAGCCAGAACGTATTCCCTTTCTGGCTTTTGATTGGCTGACGCCTGGTTGCCATGGAGAACGAAAGCGCTACTAGCGGGTGTCCGAGCAGCGCTCAGTTTGATCGGAAATGTCACAGAGCCTCCACAAATGCCGCACTCGATGTTAACAATGGTAGGGAAGGACGAATTTGTCAATGACCTTCATGAAGTACACAAGGTACTTGTTTTGTATTTTTTCCAAACTTACAACTTTGAATTTGGGAATAATTTTATTTAATTCTTAAATTTAAATAAAATAATTTTAAAAACATAACGGTAGCCTAAGAAATTGTTGCTAACAAAATCAAAAGGTCATTATTTCCCTTTAAAGGAAATAGTTCACCTTCAACATTAGTTTTAAACTGAGATAGCTGTTTTGTAGCCCATGTTGGGAAACCCCTATCTGCAAGTTTCCTTGACTGAAAAAGACTCTCCAGCCGAAGATATTTGACTTTTTGGCGAAGGAATTCGGCGCATATATGATATACCGTACCGTCTGAAAGTGCCAGCACAGCCAGGGCGCATGCGCAGACCAATAACGCACACCATAAAATTAATAATTTACAAGCTTTTGTCCTGAATTGGCGCGATGTAGGACCATTTTTGAAAAGAAAAAAAGAAACTGTATTAAAAAGATAATAAAATCGTGTTCTGAAAAATTTCCCGAAGGTGAACTATTTCCTTTAAAGGGAAATAATGACCTTTTGATTTTGTTAGCAACAATTTCTTAGGCTACCGTTATGTTTTTAAAATCATTTTATTTAAATTTAAGAATTAAATAAAATTATTCCCAAATTCAAAGTTGTAAGTTTGGAAAAAATACAAAACAAGTACCTTGTGTACTTCATGAAGGTCATTGACAAATTCGTCCTTCCCTACCATTGTTAACATCGAGTGCGGCATTTGTGGAGGCTCTGTGACATTTCCGATCAAACTGAGCGCTGCTCGGACACCCGCTAGTAGCGCTTTCGTTCTCCATGGCAACCAGGCGTCAGCCAATCAAAAGCCAGAAAGGGAATACGTTCTGGCTTTTCATTGGCTCACGCCTGGTTGCCATGGAGAACGAAAGCGCTACTAGCGTGCGTTCGAGCAGCGCTCTGATCCGTGAAGCAATCCGTGAAGCATCCGTGATGCATGACTGACTATCAGTATAAGTCATGAATAACAACAACATGCAAACTATACCAACTCGAATAAAATAAGAGCGGAATGAATTGAACCCCAGGCAAGCTAGTATTCGCAAAGCACTCGGCACTGCGCCACAATAGCAAAAGGTGAGGGAAATGCATATTGGATACAATATTATTACGTCACAAGTTTCTGAAGTGTCAACTACTATGAAATACAGTGATAAAATACCTTTAATAATGATTAACAAGAAAATTCAAACTTAAAAAGAATAATTTGAATAAGTCTTTAATTAGTTTTCAACTCGAAATCAGATATTTTTGCAATGCTACACAAGAATGGCACCAGTGACGTCATTAACAAAGCCTGCTACGGGACTTGGGTATACTAATCAGGAACAACTCGCCAAGTGCGCCGAGATGGTTAAGTGCGCCGAGAAGCATGACAATGACTTTGTAAACAAATCGCCGACGCTAAATAGGTCGCCGTCGATGTGCATCGATGAGCTTCTGATTTAATTGCCAGTTTTGTGTTATTGTTCGTTAGTTTTTTTGGGAAAAATTATTATTTTTCATGATTAAATAAAGCATAGTGTTATATACAGCCACAGACAAACTATACACAACTCCTAATGTTGAAAACAAATAAATCGATTTTCAAAAATTGAGGGTCGCAACCACTAACTATGCCGCGTTGATGTGCATCGATGAGCTTTCGATTGTATTGCCACTTTTTTTAATCGCTGTTAGTTTTAGAAGATCGCCGGGCATATAATCACAACAAGCAGAACGCACAATATATTTTCCACTCCATTGCGTAAAAAAACAATACGGGAAAAGCCCGCAGTTTGATGAGGACCAAAATTACTTGACAAAAGGTCAGAAATAGTGCAAGTACCGGTCGTTTAAAGTGTGGAACGCTTATCAACTTTAACTTGAAATATCTTTCGGTAGGAAAGTTTTCATGCAAAATGTGATGAATTTACAATATATTTTGATCTCGTCTGGCGATTTCAAGTGCTAACTCCATTTTAGTGGAAAAAGGTCATTATTTCCCTTTAAAGGGAAATAATGACCTTTTTCCACTAAAATGGAGTTAGTACTTGAAATCGCCAGACGAGATCAAAATATATTGTAAATTCATCACATTTTGCATGAAAACTTTCCTACCGAAAGATATTTCAAGTTAAAATTGATAAGCGTTCCACACTTTTAACGACCGGTACTTGCACTATTTCTGACCTTTTGTCAAGTACTTTTGGTCCTCATCAAACTGCGGGCTTTTCCCGTATTATTTTGTTACGCAATGGAGTGGAAAATATATTGTGCGTTCTGCTTGTTGTGATTATATGCCCGGCGATCTTATAAAACTAACAGCGATTGGAAAAAGTGGCAATAAAATCGGAAGCTCATCGATGCACATCAACGCGGCATAGTTAGTGGTTGCGACCCTCAATTTTTGCAATTCGATTCATTTGTTTTCAACATTAGGAGTTGTGTATAGTTTGTCTGTGGCTGTATATAACACTATGCTTTATTTTATCATGAAAAATAATAATTTTTCCCAAAAAAACTAACGAACAATAACACAAAACTGGCAATAAAATCAGAAGCTCATCGATGCACATCGACGGCGACCTATTTAGCGTCGGCGATTTGTTTACAAAGTCATTGTCATGCTTCTCGGCGCACTTAACCATCTCGGCGCACTTGGCGAGTTGTTCCTGATAAGTATACCCAAGTCCCGTAGCAGGCTTTGTTAATGACGTCATTGGTGCCATTCTTGTGTAGCATTGCAAAATATATCTGATTTCGAGTTGAAAGCTAATTAAAGACTTATTCAAATGATTGTTTTTAAGTTTGAATTTTCTTGTTAATCATTATTAAAGGTATTTTATCACTGTATTTCATAGTAGTTGACACTTCAGAAACTTGTGACGTAATAATATTGTATCCAATATGCATTTCCCTCACCTTTTGTCATTGTGGCGCAGTGCCGAGTGCTTTGCGAATACTAGCTTGCCTGGGGTTCAATTCATTCCGCTCTTATTTTATTCGAGTTGGTATAGTTTGCATGTTGTTGTTATTCATGACTTATACTGATAGTCAGTCATGCATCACGGATGCTTCACGGATTGCTTCACGGATCAGAGCGCTGCTCGAACGCACGCTAGTAGCGCTTTCGTTCTCCATGGCAACCAGGCGTGAGCCAATGAAAAGCCAGAACGTATTCCCTTTCTGGCTTTTGATTGGCTGACGCCTGGTTGCCATGGAGAACGAAAGCGCTACTAGCGGGTGTCCGAGCAGCGCTCAGTTTGATCGGAAATGTCACAGAGGCTCCACAAATGCCGCACTCGATGTTAACAATGGTAGGGAAGGACGAATTTGTCAATGACCTTCATGATGTACACAAGGTACTTGTTTTGTATTTCTTCCAAACTTACAACTTTGAATTTGGGAATAATTTTATTTAATTCTTAAATTTAAATAAAATAATTTTAAAAATATAACGGGAGCCTAAGAAATTGTTGCTAACAAAATCAAAAGGTCATTATTTCCGTAAATTGGTTAGAGCTTATTATTTCCTATTAGAGGTCATTATTTCCCTTTAAAGGAAATAGTTCACCTTCGGCAATTTTTTCAGAACACGATTTTATTATATTTTTTTAATACAGTTTCTTTTTTTCTTTTCAAAAATGGTCCTACATCGCGCCAATTCAGGACAGGTCGTAAATTATTAATGTTATGGTGTGCGTTATTGGCCTGCGCATGCTCAGACCAGTGCTGGCACTCTCAGACGGTACGGTATATCATATATGCGCCGCATTCCTTCGCCAAAAAGTCAAATATCTTCGGCTGGAGAGTCTTTTCAGCCAAGAAAAGTTGCAGATAAGGATTTCTCAACACGGGCTACAAAACTGCTATTTCAGTTCAAAATCCCATGTTGAAGGTGAACTATTTCCTTTAAGGTAGTCTTGGGCGGCTCGGTTGACGCATTTCTTTTTAATAAGCTTCCCCTCACTCAAGAAGTAGTGGTGGGGAACATGATTTACCCCCCCCCCCCCCCCGAACACATAAATTTGTCAGAGAGACCCTTCAAGAAGTTGACCGAAGGCCCCGAGGTGCCCCAGCCAGTCTGAAGTGCCCTCTAAGGCCGGCAGTAGGCCCCCAGTCGGTCTGAGGGGGCCCTCGGTAGGCCTGATGGGACCCTCGGTATGGCCTGATGGGGCCCTCGGTAGGCCTGAGGGGTCCCTCGGTAGGCCTGAGGGGGCCTTCGGTAGGCATGAGGGGTCCTCGGTAGGCCTGATGGGACCCTCGGTATGGACTGATAGGGCCCTTGATGAGCCTGAGGGGTCCCTCGGTAGGCCTGAGAGGGCCCTCGGAAGGCCTGAGACTTCAACATGGGCCTGTCCGACGTTTTTTTGTGACTATTTAGGGGCCCTGCAAAATATAGTGGCTTAAATCCGAAGAGATACCATTTCGCGCCATTTTTTAGGGGGGGTTACCGTGAGATGGGGCCGCTTTGATCGAGGGGCCCCTGGGTTTGTTCCCCCCCATCCGAAAATACCACCCACCGCCACGGATACCACCTCCATAACCGCTCTATCCGAACGCGTGCGATTTGTGGGCTGTGATTGAGACCGTCTGGTGAGGAATATAAGGCTGGCAAAGCTACCACCGGGTGATACAAAACAAAAATACCTTGAGCTATCTTCTATCCATACCCGGGTCATGAATCCACCTGCGAAGTCATTTAGTACCTAAATATTTTTTCCCTAAAAAGCATTGCAAAATCTCCATGTTAAAGCAATGGGAGTATCAGCTGACTGAGATTCCTTGGGCCCAACCACACTGGAGGATCCCGGCGATCGGTTACACGTGCGCTGGGAAGTCACTTGACTGAGTCCTTACGCCCCTACCTCTATTAAAGGAAATAGTTCACCTTCGGGAAATTTTTCAGAACACGATTTTATTCTATTTTTTAATACAGTTTCTTTTTTTATTTTCAAAAATGGTCCTACATCGCGCCAATTCAGGACAGAAGGTTGTAAATTATTAATTTTATGGTGTGCGTTATTGGTCTGCGCATGCGCCCTGGCTGTGCTGGCACTTTCAGACGGTACGGTATATCATATATGCGCCGAATTCCTTCGCCAAAAAGTCAAATATCTTCGGCTAGAGAGTCTTTTTCAGTCAAGGAAACTTGCAGATAGGGGTTTCCCAACATGGGCTACAAAACAGCTATCTCAGTTTAAAACTAATGTTGAAGGTGAACTATTTCCTTTAAAGGAAATAGTTCACCTTCAACATGGGATTTTGAACTGAAATAGCAGTTTTGTAGCCCGTGTTGAGAAATCCTTATCTGCAACTTTTCTTGGCTGAAAAGACTCTCCAGCCGAAGATATTTGACTTTTTGGCGAAGAAATGCGGCGCATATATGATATACCGTACCGTCTGAGAGTGCCAGCACTGCACGGAGCATGCGCAGACCAATAACGCACACCATAACATTAATATGTTATGGTGTATGAGAAAGACTGTTGGTTACTAGAAAGGGTACAAAAACGGGCAACGAAAATGGTTAACGGTATTTGTAATTTAGAATATGAGGATAGGCTTAAAACATTGGATATGTTCTCACTTAAATACAGAAGATTGGGGGGGGATCTCATTGAAGTTTTTAAGTTTGTAAATGGTCAACAGATTGGGTATTTAAAGAACTTGTTTGATTTTGATAGGCAGAAAAGAGGGCGAGGCCATCAGTATAAACTTATTGTTAAACAAAGCAGGACTAGATTAAGACAGTCGTTTTTCAGTAGAAGGGCTGTGAGCCATTGGAACAATTTACCAGGTGATGTAATCAGTGCAGCCACATTAGTTTCTTTCAAAGCTGGGCTCGACAAATATTTTGCGGGAAAGGGTTTTGTTTATAAATACTCCTGGGATTAGTCTTAGTTATAGTGATACACATATGTGAATATACATAAGAACATAACTAATTGAAATAGGTTGCTTACAAGAAAGGTATTATTTTTAGAAGTAAGCTTGTGTATGTGTGGGACTAGTGAAATTTACAACGTTTGTATGGATTGAATGTCTTGTGAATGTAGATTGCTAAATTCTGAGGTTTGTGTGTGCAGGACGATGTAGTGTTAACGATGTATATGTACTGGATGTTAAATTCTGACAATGGTTAGTGTGTATTACATGACATGGTGCCCTGCGAGGCAATGTATGTGGCAGTTCATGCCCGTTGTCACGTGTGATGTTCACGTCCATGTGTGCCGTACAACCCAGGACGGGCCCACGAGGCTCTTTGTTGTACTGAAAATGTATGTCTTTATGTCTTTATGTCTTAATAATGTACGACCTTCTGTCCTGAATTGGCGCGATGTAGGACCATTTTTGAAAAGAAAAAAAGAAACTGTATTAAAAAATATAATAAAATCGTGTTCTGAAAAATTTCCGAAGGTGAACTATTTCCTTTAAAGTATCTTGCATATAAACTTTTTCTGGTATGCTTTTTGGAATAGTTCTCACTTTCTTCTACAATTTCAACTATATGGTAGGATATGGTAATCACATCGGAAAATGCATGAATAAAAAACGAAATATATTTTATACAACCTTGTGTGTGAAACATACAGGAACAATACAATCCGATAAACGCGTTTCGACACAAAGTCTTCGTCAGTATCGGTTTCCTAAATTAACACAAAGATTACAAGATATCTTGTAATCTTTGTGTTATTTCGAAACCGATACTGACGAAGTCTTTGTGTTGAAACGCGTTTATCGGATTGTATTGTTCCTGTATGTTTCAAACCTGTCTCAACTGCAATAAATCTTGTGTGTATTGAATGCAGACTGGTTATTGATTCGACTCGGATAGAATCGATTGGAATCGTTCAATCAAAATCCCTTGAATCAAAGAAGAATCGATTCACCACCAGATTTTGTGATTCATGAATCATGATTGAATCCAAACTCACATAGAAACAAGACTGATTGAATCAAAAAGACTGTGCAATGCTATTTCAATGGTGAGTCAAACATGATTTGATCCAAAAAAAAAAAAAAAATTGAATCGGAAAGAATCATTTCTCAAAATAGATATCCATGAATCAAACGGTGACTGAATCATTCATATTCCTAAATGAATCGTGATTGAATCCTTCCAAAAAAGGTGAATCAATAACCAGTCTGATTGAATGAAAATAATATTTAAAGTTCATTGGTACATCAGTTTTATTGGAAAAATGCCCATAAACACCATGTTAACTATATATCGCAATTAGTCAGCTGTAACAGAGTTTGCATTCAGGCCGGAAATTTCGAAGCACCAGGTCGTCGCCGGGCCGGCCAGCCAGCGGCTGCGGCCGGCCAAGCCCCGCGGCGGTACAGTCTCTGGCAAGGTGTCGCAGCGGTTCTCATCAACTTGCGGCCGGCGCGGCGTCGGCGGTGTACAGCCCCGGACAGCGGACCCCCGCTCCGGCGCGCCGTGTGGGCGGAACATGCCTCCACTCGACCGAGAATTGTGAACGATTGGAGTGTCTCAGGTAAAATCGGAGGCCATTCCAGGAATCTTGAAGAAACTAGCTTCCCATTGAACATAAATATTTGTATCCATCTCTCTTAGATACAAAAATTAAACTGGGTATCTACCAAGCCTCTGCATTGCACTGGGGAGCGGGATTCGACTGCCATGGTGATGTCACGGCTACCAAACACCTTGCGCCCCTCCCCCCCGACACTGGCTGCTTATTGGAGAAGAAGAGGTTGATGTTGACGAAAGCAAGCAAGAAATGTAATTATCAGACAGATTGTAGCAGAAGTCTGCAAAACTGTATAAGCCCACGGTAGATAAAATACTATAAGCCTATATCTATCATATTTATATATATATATCGCCTTGTGCAAAACTTTCAGTTTGTGATCTGATGGCACATCTGCCTGATCCTTTTCCCTAGGCCTTATAGCCCTTTTCCCTTTACATAACCCTTTATAAGCATTTTCCTGTCAGGTCTTTCGCCGTTATCTTATTGAGCCGTATATTAGGGGTAGCACTGGCCACTGGGTAGCCCACCAAAAACATCCTCTTCTTCGCCCAGCTAGGTATGTTTTTTTAATTGGGAGTTCTTGCCCAAATTATCGAAAATAAATTATTAGAAGCTTCAAGTTTCTCGGTGGTTAAGGTTATGACTTATGCACAACTGTGTGGGCATTAGTTAAGTAATTCTGGAGGTTAATGGTGTTAATTGTTATTGAGGTCCCTAATAGAAGAGTATTTTTAGGGCATACAGAAAAGTACCAGTTATACCAAAGCTATGACATCACCAAAAATAATACATAATCAAACCTGACCTAACCTTACAGCAATAATGGTTGCAGGGACTCACGTTTAGACCGGGTACCAGGGGGGGGGGGCTGTCCCCCAGACCCTCTGGACCATCTCACAGATAACCCACTTTTTGGTCTCGTAATAATGCCATCAGCTGACTACTCTTCTTCTATTAGGGATCTCAAGAACACCATAAATTGTGGAGGTGAATTACTGAACTAATACCCTTATGTGTAGGAAGTTCATCTGCAACCATGCCAATGCTCCAGCACCAACCTCAGGGGTATTGCCCTTCGGTACACCATTAGTTATTAGTTAATCCCTATAATATACCTACCAATCAATAGAAAATATCACATTTAGTAACTATGGATGTAACATTTTGCACTATGACTAATTCTAACTTCAATAATTAATATATCACCGCTTCTGTCGCCTCACCTGCCGCCAAACTTTGTTTACACAGGAGTATGACGACCGACCTTGATACAACAAGTATAGACGGCGTTCACAGCGGCCCGGCTATGAGTCACATAAATTATTTACGCTGTAGCCTGTAGGATTAGGTTCAACAGACTAGAGTAGCCTGCTCTACCAGACTTAATTGGAACAGACTAGTAGACTGCTAGACCAGGCTTAATTGGAACAGACTAGTAGACCGCTTGACCGGACTTAATTGGAACAGACTAGTAGACCGCTCGACCAGACTTAATTGGAACGAACTAGTAGTCCGCTCAACCAGACTTATTGGAACAGACTAGTAGACAGCTCGACCAGACTTAATGGGAATGGACTAGTAGACCACTCAACCAGATTTAATGGTGGGTTAGGTTATTATTCAGCTGCATTTTCACTCCTAAAATATATGGTCATTGTTCCAATGACGTCATGGACGCAGACTGGTTATTGATTCAACTTTTTTGGAACGATTTAATCATGATTCATTTTGGAATCTGAATGATTCAATCCCTGTTTGATTCACAAATACAATTTTTAGAATTTATTCCTTCCAATTCCAAGAATAAAAAAATATATTCACGTTTCATTCAAAATTTAAATATATGAGGTGAATTTATGTCAAATCAATAAAAATAGAAACATGCATATATATGATCATTACAACATTGTTACAGCAATAGTATTTCAGTATAAATGAAAGTAGCCACTGGGACTGCATGTATTTGCACAATTTACCAGTGTACTTGAATTGTTAAGAATCGTTAAATCTTTTGATTCAATCAGCCTTGATTTGATGCAGGTTTTGATTCAATCATGATTCATGAATCAAAAGATCTGGTTGTGAATCAATTATTTTTGTAATCAATGAATTTTGATTGAACGATTCCAATTGATTCCATCAGTGTCAAATCAATCTGCTGAGTCTGCTGATGGACAATTCTTATTTTTCCTGTGAATCTTCCTGTGTCGATATGTCTAACTGCGTAGGTATGGCGACGATCATGGAGCATCTCAGGAAGATTTCTCAGGAAGATTTTCGTTCCAACATTGTTAGGTAAGATGCATTCTAAACAACATAAAAGGTAGACAATAGTCAAATAGTGTCTTGCAAGATGTGTAGTGACCAAATAGTTATGTTTTGTAACATCTAAAACACTGTGTACTTATGGCCAGTATGACCCTAACCTCAACACCAGCCACATTTAAATTTGCTTTTAACAATACCTACCCACCTAGGTAGTACAAGTTGCAGTTTCACTTGTGTTTAAGGGCTCTTCCATTAAAGGAAATAGTTTACCTTCAACATTAGTTTTAAACTGAGATAGCAGTTTTGTAGCCCGTGTTGGGAAACCCCTATCTGCAAGTTTTCTTGACTGAAAAGAATCTCCAGCCGAATATATTTTATTTTGTTTGGGCGAAGGAATGCGGTGCTGGCGAAAGAATGTTGTACTGGTTCCAACCCGGGCAGAGGCTATACCATCAGCCAATCAGCTTGCAGCTAGTGCTAGCAAGCGAACCGCCGGCCGCCGGTTGGCACATCTCCAATGCGAGTCTATCCTTACGCGACTACTTTCGAGTCTGATTGGCTGAACCATTGTTTACATTCGCGTGACGTCAGGACTCTGACTCAGAGAGTATGCATATAGTTTTGATAAACAATACAAATTTACGGCCTTCTGTCCTGAATCGGCGCGATATAAGGCCATTTTTGACAATATAAAAAGAAACTGTATTAACAAATATAATCAAATCGTGTTTGTTAAAAAAAATCCAAGGTGAACTATATCCTTTAAGATAAGACAGTTAAAAGTTAAAACCCATTGTTCTCCTTTTGGGTGTGTTGTTAAAGGGACTGTTCCACCTTTTTGAAATTTGTCGAATCACACTTAATTGTATGTCTACATGTCAGGCGAGGTCAGCTGAACATGTTTGTGAACTTGTTTTTTTTAACAAAATTGCTTATCTTAGAAGAGATTCAACTTTTAGTTTTAAGCGGAAAGTTGGGTTGGGGATTTCATGATGTTGTTTTAATAACGGCAATCCTTTGTGTTGCCAAAGGTATGGCACAATTTTGTGTCGACATCTATTGCGCAGAAAACAGTGAACCACCCGAGGCCTGTTCACGGGGTCTGCGGCCGCCGCGGCTCCCGCGGCCAGGAGGCGGAGCCTAATTTGAACAACTTTGAACACTTTTGCGGCCGCTGATGGCGTCCGATAAATGGCGCGTGTAGCGCAGGGGGGGTCCGCTCCGCCTATTTAACATGGGGGAAAAGGGCGACAAATATTAGCAACGTCCGCAGCTTGGTCTTGTTCACGGATCTGCTCATGAGCCAGGTTTTGCTGCCAACAGCTTTTTGGCCAATCAGCGCCTGACACTCTCCACGCTCATTGGTCGACGGCCGATGACGAGGATGAGGGTCAGAATAGCCGAACATCATTTGCTTACGTAACGTTAATTGCATGGCGCCGTGCGGAGGGCATGGGTGTCTAGGAGCTTTTCGAGGATTTTTCCTAGTTTGAGAAAACGTTGAGAGTTATACAAATGTATATGTGAAAGGTCAATTAATTCTGATGCGATGTAACGCGACGTATTTACTATTTAGAGACCGCACGGGGCGGGAGAGCTCCTGCCACGTACAGCGCCCTGGCGCGTAGGCGTTGCCAGGCAACTAGAGTTGCAGAATTCTGGTCCCAGCGTCCCAGCGCTGGGACCAGACCTGGTCACGGCCGTGACTGAAGCTGTGACTGGCGAGGCCAGCGCCATAGGGTTAGCATTGCAGCGCCGTGACTAAAGCTGTGACTTGCCAGCTCATGCCGTGGCCGTGACTGGGCTGTGACCAAAGATCTCGGATGTTCTGCACTGGTCTCCACAGGCAAAAACGCATTGCGTCTCGCCGCGGCACCCACTAGCGGATCCAGGGGGAGGGGGGAGGGTATGGCGGCCATGCCCCTCCCCCGACAAACCTGAAATCGGCGCAAAATTGACACATTTCCTGATATAGAACAAAATCCAAGCAACTTTTACTAAGAAAAGTTTGTTTTTTACATCAGCTATCAATGCATAAGCAAGCGAAATCCGATGAGTTTTCAGAATTGTGTGATACTTTTTGGAATCCCCCCCCCAAAAAAAAACGTCCCCCCATCACCACCGTTCTGGATCCGCCAATGGCGGCGCCTGGTGGGCCGGCGTCGGCTGGAGACGCGGTGAGCGGGCGGGATGGTGTGGTGCGGAGACGCGGGCGGGAAGTGCAATTTTAAACAGTTACTTTGAATTGCTTGAATGCATTTGACAATCGACTTATCTAATCAGATTTTCATGAAACTCGTCAAAAAAGATGAGAATATCTATTTTGTGGGTATGCTTTGGCCTTTGCCAAGAACTGTCAGACGTTATCATCGCAAATTGTCAACTGTTATATCAGCAACTTTGTTTTATTTATCAGGCAAGCCTAGTGCAATTTTTCCTTAGCCCTAGTATGGGCCGCATGATTTAAATTCAGACTATTTGAGTGTTATCACTGTTTGAGTATTGTATGTGGTGGCTGTCCGGTCTGCCATCGTGAGCCAAAGGATGGTTAACTTTGCCCGCCCAAAATGTAAATAGTTTGAGTCCGATGACAATTTTCTCAACGGCATAAGATACATCGTTCAATTTGTGACAGATTGTTATCTTAATTGTAACAATAGGTCGGCAAATGAAGAAATCAGGCAACACACCGGAGGAACGTGCGCGTTGGCGTTTTACGTACGGCGGTCCGGCCGGAATCGCCGGTCAGTGGAATTTGCCGGCCCATAACTTTAAAAAAAATTGGGTTGCATTGCGATTTTCCCAAAGTCATCCAATACATCGCTTAATTTGTGATATAGACATCTTAAGTGTAACAATCGGCCGGTAAACAAAGGAACCAAGCGGGAAAAAAACGGGGGGAGTACGCGGCCGGCCGGAATCACCGGGCAGCAAAATGTTCCAGACCATAACTTAAAAAGTTTGGGTCGGATTGCAATTTTCGCAACGGCACCCAATACAACGCTTAATTTGTGGTAGATAGACATCTTAAGTTTAAAAATCAGCCGACAAACAAAGGAACCAAGCGACAAAAAAAGCGGGAGGGGTCAACGCGTTAACGACCGGCCGGCCGGCCGCGAGACCCTCATCCGCGTCACAGCAGCTGCGGGGTCGTTGCAACTAAATTACGAGTTGTCGCCACTTTTTCGGCCGGAGCGGTCTACCTGGTTTACATAGCCTTGGTGTAGCGTTCACAACGAATAGGCAATTTCATGAAAACCCTCAATGTTTTTAAAAACCACTCAACTACATGAATATCTACGAGTCACTACGAGTTGTCATTTTTGGTCAAACAACCGCCAGTGAGAGCTGTGATATCAACAAAACAGTGTGCAACCTTTGTCAGACGCGCGCCATTTATGTCGAAGTTCTTTTGCGGCTGCTCCCGAGCAACCGCAGGAGCCGCAGAACGGAGAGTCTCTCCTCCCAGATCTGCTCTTTCGTGATTGGCTGACGATTAAGCCCCGCCCTTTTGGCCGCGGGAGCCGCGGCGGCCGCAAACCCCGTGAACAGGCCTCAGGTGTCTAGATTGGTTAGCACTATCAGCTGGAGTTGTTGCAGCAGTTGGCCACCATGGACCGCTAGTGAGCCAGGGTGTTATGACGTCGCAAGCAAATGGTACCACTAAATATTGATTTATAAATACATACATATTTAGCGATAAATATTTAACTGAGTGCTGTTCAAGTCGTTGCGGCCCCCGCGGCCAAAAGGGCGGAGCTAAATCGTGCGCCAATCACAGATAACTGGGTCCGGAGGTGTGACGTCATACTTTCTGCGGCTCTCGCGATTGCTCGGGAGCAACCGCAAAAGAACTTCGACATAAATGGCGCGCGTCCGACAACAGTTACGCACTGTTTTGTTGATATCGAAGCTCACTGGTGGTTGTTTGACCAAGAATGACAAGTCGCAGTGACTCGTAGATGTTCATGTAGTTGGGTGGCTTTGGAAAACATTCAGGGTTTCCATTAAATTGACTATTCGTTGCGAACATTACACGCGCCATCTATCGGACGCCATCAGCGGCCGCAAAAGTGTTCAAGTTGTTCAAATTAGGTCCCGTCTTCTTGGCCGCGGGAGCCGCGGCGGCCGCAGACCCCTTGAACAGGACTCTGGTACCATTTGCTTGCGACGTCATAACACCCTGGCTCACTAGCGGTCCCTGGTGGCCAACTGCTGCATCAACTCCAGCTGATAGTGCCTCTAGCCTCTAGATTGCGAACCACCTGGGAATCAAGAAATGACAGATGCAAATATTCCAAGGCTGACCTTAAAACAAGTTGACTCATTACCAGTTGGGTAAAGAGAGACGACGCTGTTGGTTTAGAGGCCCTATTCAAATACACATGGGCCTTATGTTTTACAGATGTCAAAATCGAACTCGAATATCTTTTTGATTAGATAATTGTGGTTGTTTTAACTGCTACCATACTTAATTATAATGCCAAGCCATCAAAATGGCTATCTCAACTCAACTATAATGTTATGGTGGGATAATCCATTTAAGGGTAAACTGCTTAACCCCACTCCCCATGTATGGACTAACCTCAGACTTTTCAGAATGTGAACAATACCAATGCACTAAAGCACTGTGTGGCATTATTGTCTGCATTCTGATAGCATGAAAAGTCCAAGATTAGGACCTAGGATATCTCTGAAGATTGGACTGGTACCCTACGTACTCTTATTTGTCTACCTTACCTTACCTTGTACCCTACCTACTCTTATTTGTCTGCCTTACCCTACCTTTTACCCTACCTACTCTTATTTGTCTACCTTACCCTACCTTTTACCATACTTACTCTTATTTGTCTACCTTACCCTACCTTTTACCCTACCTACTCGTATTTGTCTACCTTACCCTACCTGTTACCATACATACTCTTATGTGTATACCTTACCCTACCTTTTACCCTACCTACTCTTATTTGTATACCTTACCCTACCTTTTACCCTACCTACCCTTATTTGTCTACCTTACCCTACCTTTTACCCTACCTACTCTTATTTGTCTACCTTACCTACCTTTTACCCTACCTACTCTTATTTGTCTACCTTACCCTACATTTTACCCTATCCACTCTTATTTGTCTACCTTATTTTTCCAAGCCATGAAGCCTTGGTGCAATGAAATTTAAATATTGTTTTGGAAGATGTGTTGTGTTGAAATAATAACATTAATTATTATCATAACATTGTAAAGGTTATCAGCAAATAAATGTTTTGTCTGAAGGGTGTAGGAATGTCGTGTGAAGTCATGTCATGTCATGTGTAAAAGTGGGGGGGGGGGGCAGTGAAACTTTAATCTTATTTTGAGGGAAAACCTAATCCTCCTATGGAAGATTTATTTGTGGATGTCAGCTGTTCTGGTCTTGTACTGCAATGTGTTGAAATAATGACTTAACATTGTAAAGGTTATCAGCAAATAAATGCTTTGTCTGAAGGGTGTAGGAATGTCATGGAAGTCATGTCATGTGTAAAAGTTTGGGGGGGGGGCAGTGAAACCTTATTTTGAGGGAAACCCTAATCCTCCTATGGAAAATTTATTTGTGGATGTCAGCTGTTCTGGTCTTGTACTGCAATTGTGAACTCATCACTGCACATTTTGGAATAAGGGCAAACTACTATAAGGCTTAACATGCTGTAATACAAGACGTTTCATGGTGGTGGTGGTGGTGGTGGTGGTGTACTCTCTGAAGCTCCAACATACCACAAATACCATGAAATGTCTGGTATTGCTAAACATCCAACCTTACAGCAGTTTACCCTAATCAATTGATGGAAAGGTGACGCCGATTTTGTGAGATATCTGACCAGGCCCTCAACACTTGGAGCAGCAAAATTACATTTGTATCTTGTAACTGTTCCCAAGAGGATATCGTTACAAATATCATAATAATGCAAATATGTCTATATTTTTTTGTGTTTGGTGACATTTTGCCTTCAGAGATTGATTTCGTTTTTGCTGTGGTAACTGGTAGGTAACCTAGTAATGTGAAGTTAAGCATCTAGTGCTATTATATTGTAAGGTGATTATAATTTGCATATAATGATATTCAGAAACTCAGATATAGCAAGCTTGTTTGTAATTAACCTCAATGTGTCATTCTTTACACTCTTAAGTGTTACATTCTTGTGTGTGTTACAAAGTGTTACATTCTTTACACTCTTAGTGTTTACATTATTTACACTTAGTATTTACATTATTTACACTCTTAGTGTTTCACAGGACTGCGGAGTCGGAGTCGGAGTCGGTCGGAGTGAGTAGTTTTAGCCGGAGCCGGAGTCGCTAAAATCTTACCGACTCCAGCCCGGAGTCGGAGTCGACTTTTTGGTAATTGGCGATTACTTTGGTCGGTAGAATGCTTGTCGGCCTAGGGACATTAACATAACACCCCTTTCGAGATAAGAAATGAGTGGAAAATGAAGCCTATAGTTGACTTATCTAGCGGTAGATTTCCGACTGATGAAGATAGGGCAATAATGTTAACGCCATCTGATGATAATTGGGGTCTTGGACGCACCGACTCTTATGGTCACACGACGCCCATTTTAACGTCATTGTGCTCGTTTCGTCAAGGAGATTCGAATCATACCATGGTGACCAGGTTACCTAAGTCAACTTCAAAATTTGACCTCAGATCAAGGTCATTTAAGTTCATGTGGTGAACCAGGTATGTCTTGCTGCGCAATGTCGGACGCGTCTCGACGAGACATACACAGTGGTGTCGGTCTCACGTTCTTATCTTCATTGTATGCTATCAAGAGTTATTGGCAAAGAAGTGCTGGTCACCTCAGATGACCTCACTCAGTCTTGTAGGGGTCACTGAGTAATAATTGTACTTGGGTCATGAAGAATGAGCCATAATAGGATCATAAAATAATTATTCTGATATAATATGGCGTATCTTCTGATACGAACACATTTGTATATTTTCTCGTTGACTTATAATGATAATGAGGTCACGAAACTGACCTGGCCTTAGGTCACCGATATAAAACAATCCGAGATAGCAGGGCCGTAGGTATCTATGGCTTGATTACGTGCTGTGAGTTTTGAAGTGCTCAGATAAACACTGGCCAGTGGCTGTGGTACGACCACAAAGGATTATTTTTAATTTGGAATCCATTTTATGTATGTATATGTATAATATTATGCAAAATATGGGTGCCAATTTGAAATATGCGTCACAAAATGTCCTAGAAGCTATCAGAGTCCAAAAAATGACATCTCAGGTCATCGGAGGTCGGTGACCTCGGTTGACCTGTGAAGTGCATGACCCCAGTGGAATATACAATTATGTAAAATGGATTCCAAATTTGAAATCAGCATCCTAAAATGTCCTAGAAACCTCCAGAGGACAAAAATATCATCTCAGGTCATCAAAGGTCAGTGACCTCGGTTGACCTCTGAAAAGGTCATCCGGGGTCATGATCTCAATGGAAACCATAAATGTCACCTGGAAATACCTGTGCATTGTGTTATGCTCCTGAACATCTATAAAACACCGTATTACCTATAGGTAATACGTATCTATGGGCAATCCACTATTCCTAGGTCGTGCTAGGTCATGCGAGGTCAGGTCAAGCTGAAAACTCGAGAAGTTATTGATTTCGTCAATCAGAAGCTACCCACCAAATTGGACGTCAATCGGGCCAAAGAAACCGACATTATTGCAAGCGACTGGAAATAGCCTGGGGGCATTGCTCCGTTTCACTTTCTTACCATTAAATAACCATACTCAAAGGGCGGTATCTCAAAAAGTTAAAAAGTCTCCGCCATTCTTTTTTGCACATTCTTAGAACGTTCTTGTTACGTTCATTTATTCTGCCAAGTTTGGACCAGTTACGAGCAGGCAAACTTATAGAAAAATATATTTTATGATTTTGACCTCGTCAGGTCAAAGGTCAAATTGAGGTCACGTAGATTTTTACAAATATTTCCGAATGGTTCAACCCTGTGGAGCACTTCGATATTGGTGTTATTCCGCTAAGTCCATTAGCATAAAATATATAGGCGTTTGATTGATATAAAGTACGCAAAAAAAATCGTGACCTTTGATGACCTCTTAATATGACCTTTGAGGTCACCCGGACCTAAAAGTGGGTGTGTATGTTTCTTTCACTTGACAGCAGGTATACCAATTTTCATCAAAATCGGAGGGGGTCGGGGAATTTCTTGTGCGATTTGACGTGGAATGACCCTTGTACATTTAACTATGTTTAAAACAAACTTGACTTTTTAAAGGTTGTTTAGATTTCCTTAAAAATCAGAAAAGATGCCAATTTTCGGTCGATATCAGTCGTTTAGGGGCATGGCACGATGCCCCCTGGCCCCTTATATCGGCCCTTGAGCACCCCAATTATTTTTGGAAATCCACACCCCTGACTGGTAGACTTGGTTGCCGGAGGCGAGGCGGCGGAGAGCGGCGCACTGACTGGCCAGCTGTAAGACAGCGCAGGATCCGGGAACAGCAGCGGCTCCAGCCAATACGAGCTGGAACGAGCTGGGGCTGAAGGCCAGCTGCTGCGAGCTGGGCGGCTGGCTGCGCTCGCCGCTCGGTGCCTGTTTCGCGGGTTCCGCCGCCTGCAGGCGAGCGCGACTGGGTTGGACGCGCGGCCGGCACGCTGTGCCCGTGCTCGGGCGGCATACTGTTTATTCTCCATACTGCCAGGTGAAGGACAGGGCTCCATACTGTTTAGAATAAAGACAAACATAAAAATAGATCGCATTCCAGATATTGCTTTCTAGCATGCGGTTGCAGAACGGATATAGGCCGGAGTCGGAGTGATTTTTTTCAGGCCAGAGTTGGAGTCGGAGTTGCTAGAATGATGTCGGCACGGCAGCCCTGGTATTTCACCTGGCAAGTTTGTAATCACAATATTTATATGAAAATCAACTTAAGCCATCCAAACAGCCTGTGCCTTCTATATGACTGCCACTATAAGGAACTAAACGTTACCTGCTTTATAAATGTTTTGTTGGCCTGATGTTTAAAATGTAGGGGGGTCATTCCATGCCAACTCACCCGAACCATGTTACCCGACCACCTCGAATTTCGACGAAAACTTGGCTAGGGGTTTTCTCTAGTCCTGAACACGATTCTGAGGGAATTAGAGCGTTTCGAGCTACCGTTTTCGAGTTATGAGTGATCGCTGTTTTTCAACCTTTGCCAAAAGTGAATGTTTTTACTGGCTTTATCTTTAAAACTATTCATCACAGATCCACAATTACAAAACAAATGGTAGAGTCTGACCGCGGCTACTTTTTATAAATGCGTGTCTTTAAAAAAAAAATCATAAATGCTTCCAAATTTTGAAATTTGATTTGCTCAAAACATGAGTCAATTAATGTTAAATTTATGCCATATTTGGATTTCTCGTGTTTTTTTACCCAAGTGTTCATGAAAACCATCGTGGTCCTTCCAATATCACCAATATCAGCAAGCACGGCGTGTCGGTATCCCGCCGCCGCGCGGCGCGGCGGCGGCAGGGTCGCGCGCTGCCTCGTCCGGGCCAGCCCCCACCGTTAACAGTTGACAGTTCTCGGGTGGTTGGGCGTTAACACACTACTAGACCATAAGGTTCCCATGTTAAATCGACAATTTTCAGACAAGGTTGGCTGGTAACCTACGGGGCAAATTTTAAACCTGACTGCCGGACAAGATAGCTACAAGCCATTGGCTTCAATGTTTCTATTGACAATTTTTCGATATGCCGGGAAGAGGAAGGCGCAGACCAAAATACAGTCAGCTGCCAGCAGCATCAAACGGCGACTGGCTTCAGCGCTTATGATGTCAAACTCTATTATTCCGAAGAGGCAGAGAACAAAACTGACGTTCAACTCTATGAGACCATGATATCCGAGCTTGCTGACAAATTTAACAACCCGACAACCTCCTATAGCGTAAAGGTGCAAATTTCGACAATATCTCCGTTCACCGTCAAGGAAACTGCAAATAAGTTCGGTGCCAAGGAAAACATGGTAAGGAAAGCCAGAAAACCAAAACAAAATCTGGGCGTTCTCGCCACACCAACGATGAAAAAACCTTATCGTGCCATTTCCAAAGAGACTGAGGATGTCGTGAAACAGTTTTACGAGCGATGTGACGTTAGTAGGCCCGGGATGAAGGACTTAATTTCGATTCGTGGGGCTCACGGAACCAAACAACCGCACCAGAAGCGTCAGGTCCTGACAAACTTAAGGGAGATATATCACCTGTATAAGTCGGAAACAACTGATCCCGCCGGTTTCGGTTTCTCGACCTTTGCCAGTCTGCGACCGCCATGGTGCGTGTTGGCAGGCTCGTCGGGACGCACTCTGTATGTATGTGCGTCCAACATCAAAACCCCAAACTGATGATGCAAGCAGTTGATCCCTGGATTAAGCTTGAATCACTGATGGAAAAGAAAGTTTGTGACCTCAGAAAGGAAAGCTGCATGCTACGGCACTGCGAACGTTGCCCAGGAGCCAGTGCGCGGCATTCGTTCCTGACGGAATTGCCTAACGTTGCTGACGCCGACGAAGTAGAGTACAAATAGTGGGTGCATACAGACTGCACTACACAGCGACAACCCTCTGAGGAATTCATGGAAAAATTAGCACAGAGATCATGAACCTGACCAGACACCATTTCATAGCCAAACACAAAGTGAGTACTTGCGAGGCCTAAAAGCGTCATTGAAAAAGGAAGAGGGCGTTCTAGACGGCGATTTTTCACAGAATTACTCTTTCGTAATTCAAGACGCCGTCCAGATATTTCATTGTAACACGGCCCAAGCAACTGAGCATCCGTTCGTGGCGTATATGACGGAAAACGAGAAAGTAGTTGCAAAGAGTTTCTGCGTCATTAGCGACTATACTCGGCACAAAACGCAGACGGTGTATGTGTTTAACAAAAGTGATCGAGATATTAAAGAGAGAAAATAGCTAGATGGAAAAGATTCACTACTTCACTGACGGTTCGGCCGCACAACACAAAAATAAATACAACTTCCGAAACATCGGAACATCTCCACGAAGGTGATTTCCAACTAAAATGCACCTGGCACTTCTTTGCGACGTGCCACGGCAAGGGCCCCTGTGACGGAGTAGGAGGAACGGTTAAAAGGCTCACTGCGCGAGCGAGTCTTCAGAGGCCGACAAACAGACAGATCGACACCCCAAGCAGACTTGTAACCGACTCTTTGTTGAGTCATGAATCGACTCATGAGTCGGACATTTTTGGATCAGTCATGAGTAGAGCCGATTCAATAAAACAAAACATTTGAGTCAAGTGTCGAGTCGATTCAATTTGTTTGAAACATCACTTGAGTCAAGAGTCGAGTCAGTGTCAGTTCTTCGGCTGTGAGTCAGACTTGTGTCGATTCAAACAAATTTGAGTCTGTTACAACAGGAACATAGCCAAGGGCCCCCCCCCCCCCCCCCAGCAAACCAGTTTACAGTTTACACTAGATAAAATGCGATTCTGCTGATACTCGACCCCACCCACCCCGGTCAACATGAATTAAACTTGTGATGATGAGTCAAATTGAGTCGAAATATATTATGGAGTCGAGTCGATTCAATTTTGTTGAATAAATCACTTGAGTCAAGAGTCGAGTCAGTTCTTCGGCTGTTGAGTCAGACTTGAGTCGACTCAAAAGCAAAAATTACAAGTCTGACCCCAAGGGACATGTTCCACTTCTGTACAACTTCTCTGACAGGTTATCGTGGCTGTTATGGTTATAGCAATAGTTATGCGGGCACTGAAGATAGTTACTGGATATTGTTAGTGTTTTACACATAGATAAACCACCATGTTGACACTGTTGAGTCACGTTAGTTGGTCATACATCAATAAGGTATTTTGGTCACCTTGTTTACAGAACTTCAAAATACTCTTCAAATTGAGCGCTGCAACTGGTGGATTTAAATGAAAGACTCGCTATGCTGCATGTTTTCGTCTCTCAACAAAATAGTATGAAGTCCATCGTTTTATAGCGACAATCCTGATTAGAAATTGGTCGTGTATACGCGTCCTTCGCTGATGCTGATAGGTACATCATCAAAATCAAATCAAAAAGCTGATGCTGTTTGTTTTATTATTTTTTTAGGAAATTTTTTCCTCACTTGGCTTACTCTGTAGTCGTACTTAGCTTTCATGCTTGCATGTGTGCACTTCATATACGTATCGTCAGAAGAAGTCGACCAGACCATGGACTTCTTGAGTAGCAGATTTTTAGAGGCTTGCGCAATCAAGGGAACCAGGGGTTCCACATGTACGAGCCAATCAACGATAGGGTGATCAAAGTCCATGAAACTTCGTTAACCCGCACACTGCAGGGGGGTTGATTTCCGCCGCCCCCCCCCCCCCCTCAGGTTTTTCAAAGATAGCGAAAAAACGGCGGCGCGCAGCGACGCCGGGTTTTGATACACCTGTTAGGACATCAATTGCGCACACTTTGAAGAAGAAAAAATATGCTCGGGTCATCTCAGGTCAGGTCACCAGACCAGGTCAAGTGACCCCACCACCAAAAATGTTTGCAGTTGTGCCAAAGCCAGAGTTTTTCACCGATCAGGTTGAAACTTACAGGATGTCATGAGGGCATCAGTACTTACAATTCGTATTACTCGGAATTTTAATATCGGTGACCTAAGGTCAGGTCAATTTCGTAACCTCCCCATAATAAGTCAATGGGGAAATATACAAATGCTTCCTATTTCAAGGATATGCATGGTACTAGTCCAATTACTTCTGGATCATGTTATTATAGGATATTCTTGATGATCCAAGTGTAAGTTTTGTTCAGTGACCCCTATTGGGTCATTTGAGGTCATGCGAGGTCACCATCACTTTTTTGTCAATAACTCTCGACATAATGAAGATAGAGAAGTAAAACAGACATCAATGTGTTTGTCTCGTCGAGACACGTCTTCCCATATGCAACATGCCCTACTTGGGTCACCACTTGACCTTGACCTTAGGTCAAATTGTTAAGTTGACTTAACAAGGTCACCATATATATAATTCAAAGCGCCTTGACAAGATAAACACAATGGCGTGAACAGTTTTCCGTTATCTTTATTAAGTACAAAGTTAAGAGCAAAAACAATTTAGAAAAAAAAAATCTTTTTGACCTCTGGAGCCTCAAATATTGATCTGAGATCAAATCTGAGGACACCTTAGCGATTACAAATTTCACTGGCTGGCGTTTGTTTTTTTCCGTTTGTTTCTAACTATCATCGTGTCTGAGATATATGGGAATTTCTGGAGCGATGTCCTAAAACAGGAAAAAACTGGAAAATTTGACCTTTGATGACCTCTGGTGACCTCAATTTTGACCTGACTTAAAAAACACTGAAATACTTTCGATAGAACATGTATGAAGCTATCAAATGCCTTTTTCCACTTCTCGCTACGTTGCGTAGTTTTCGAGATCTCAGGGGGGGGGGCGGAAATCACCCCCCCCCCCCCCCCCCCTGCAGTTCGTGTTCGGCGCAAAGCCCCTGCAGTGCGCGGGTTAAGCTCTGCGCTCCACGTGTTCCGTACGATCAAATAGACGTGGTTTGTGTGCAATACCCTTTTTTAGCTGACGCTCTCTGCCGCTTTTAGGTGAGCGTTTTTCAAACAACGTTAATGATTCATGGCCGTACCCAGGGGTGCACTACATACATGCATCGTATTGATGAATATTCGCGTGGTATCGAAGATTGTGTTGCTTTAAGCGAATCAGAGCCACCAGGCTGGCCCTCTACAGAGCGGGAAGGGGGTGTGGGAACGCGGGAAGGTGGCTGCGGCAGTCGGCCGCACCGGGAGCGAGCATGGTACGGCGGCAGGACGGCGCGGCGGCGGCCCGACCGCGGGGCACCGACACGCCGCGCTTGCTGGAAGGAGTGCTATGGGAAGGCCCACGCTAATTTGCGTGGTTTCTAGGGTAAAATGTCACGAGGAATCAAAATATTACAATAGTTTTAAAATGTATTGACTCGTCTTTTGGAAATAAAATTTGAAGAAAAAAAAAAATATTATAGTTGGATCTGTGATGAATAGTTTTCAAGATAAAGCTAGTAAAAAAAATGTTTTTTGTCAAAAGTAGAAAAACAGCAATCACCTATAACTCCGAAACTGTAACTCGAAGCGCTCTAAAAGCCTCAGAATCGTGTTCAGGGCTAGAGAAAACCCTATAGGCAAATTTTTGTCGAAATTCAAGATGGTCGGGTAACAAATTTGGCTTTCGGTGGGTGAGTTGGTATGGCTTAACACCCAGGGGCTTAAATTTAACACATTTATTGCATATGAGTATAGAAGAAAGCCCCTTGCAAAATTATCACAAATGTATGTACAAATGTATGTGTGTTAGTATCAAATTTTGTAGTTGGTGTTAACCCTGGATGTTCTAATAGATATAATATCATCAATGACAAGTTACAAACAAATGATGATCCTCATCATCATCATCATCATCATCATCATCATCATCATCATCATCATCATCATCATCATCATCATCATCATCATCATCATCATCATCATCATCATCATCATCATCATCATCATCATCATCATCATCATCATCACCATCACCATCACCATCACAATCACAATCACAATCACCATCACCATCACCATCATTATCATTATCATTATCATTATCATTATCATCATCATCATCATCATCATTATCATTATCATTATCATTATCATTATCATTATCATTATCATTATCATTATCATTATCATTATCATCATCATCATCATCATCATCATCATCATCATCATCATCATCATCATCATCATCATCATCATCATCATCATCATTCACTGTGCACCATTAGCCCGTGTCTGTTGTATTAACACAGCTCCCCATCCCTTCCCAGGCTGGTACGGTAGCTGGCATCTGACACATCTAGCTGTGTGAAGCTGCTTGGGGTCTTCACAAGTCATCAACAGCTGTGTGAAGCTGCTTGGAGTCTTCACGAGTCCTCAACAGCTGTGGTCATGGCGGTCGCAAACGATCCATACATCGGCGCTTGGAAGGTATCTTCTTCTTTTTCTTTTATGTGTGCACCCCCCATTCATAGTCTCCCTGCAGTCTTCTCACTGTCATGAGGATGACGGCAGCTGGAGGCTGAGTGGTGCCTCAAACCCACAGTCTCTAACAACAACAAACAAACACTGTCTCCAACAACAACAAACAAACACTGCCGGTTTGCCTTTCATCCATACATCCATACATCCTGTGTGAAAAACAGCACGGAAATATTCTTCACAAGCTCTCGATTCTTGTATCCCCAAAGGACCTGTATGAACTCTCTGTTTGTCCCTGCCAGGTAATTTACCTGTATGAACTCTCTGTTTGTCCCTATCTGGCAATTTACCTGTATGAACTCTCTGTTTGTCCCTATCAGGTAATTTACCAGTATGAACTCTCTGTTTGTCCCTGTCAGGTAATTTACCAGTATGAACTCTCTGTTTGTCCCTGTCAGGTAATTTACCAGTATGAACTCTCTGTTTGTCCCTGTCAGGTAATTTACCAGTATGAACTCTCTGTTTGTCCCTGTCAGGTAATTTACCAGTATGAACTCTCTGTTTGTCCCTGTCAGGTAATTTACCAGTATGAACTCTCTGTTTGTCCCTGTCAGGTAATTTACCAGTATGAACTCTCTGTTTGTCCCTGTCAAGTAATTTACCAGTATGAACTTTCTGTTTGTCCCTGTCAGGTAATTTACCAGTATGAACTCTCTGTTTGTCCCTGTCAAGTAATTTACCAGTATGAACTTTCTGTTTGTCCCTGTCAGGTAATTTACCAGTATGAACTCTCTGTTTGTCCCTGTCAGGTAATTTACCAGTATGAACTCTCTGTTTGTCCCTGTCAGGTAATTTACCAGTATGAACTCTGTTTGTCCCTGTCAAGTAATTTACCAGTATGAACTTTCTGTTTGTCCCTGTCAGGTAATTTACCAGTATGAACTCTCTGTTTGTCCCTGTCAAGTAATTTACCAGTATGAACTTTCTGTTTGTCCCTGTCAGGTAATTTACCAGTATGAACTCTCTGTTTGTCCCTGTCAGGTAATTTACCAGTATGAACTCTCTGTTTGTCCCTGTCAGGTAATTTACTTGTATGAACTCTCTGTTTGTCCCTGTCAGGTAATTTACTTGTATGAACTTTCTGTTTGTCCCTGTCAGTTAATTTACCAGTATGAACTTTCTGTTTGTCCCTGTCAGGTAATTTACCAGTATGAACTCTCTGTTTGTCCCTGTCAGGTAATTTACCAGTATGAACTCTCTGTTTGTCCCTGTCAGGTAATTTACCAGTATGAACTCTCTGTTTGTCCCTGTCAAGTAATTTACCAGTATGAACTCTCTGTTTGTCCCTGTCAGGTAATTTACCAGTATGAACTCTGTTTGTCCCTGTCAAGTAATTTACCAGTATGAACTTTCTGTTTGTCCCTGTCAGGTAATTTACCAGTATGCACTCTCTGTTTGTCCCTGTCAGGTAATTTACCAGTATGAACTCTCTGTTTGTCCCTGTCAAGTAATTTACCTGTATGAACTCTCTGTTTGTCCCTGTCAGGTAATTTACCTGTATGAACTCTCTGTTTGTCCCTATCAGGTAATTTACCTGTATGAACTTTCTGTTTGTCCCTGTCAGGTAATTTACCTGTATGAACTTTCTGTTTGTCCCTGTCAGGTAATTTACCTGTATGAACTCTCTGTTTGTCCCTGTCAGGTAATTTACCAGTATGAACTCTCTGTTGTCCCTGTCAAGTAATTTACCAGTATGAACTCTCTGTTTATCCCTGTCAGGTAATTTACCAGTATGAACTCTGTTTGTCCCTGTCAAGTAATTTACCAGTATGAACTTTCTGTTTGTCCCTGTCAGGTAATTTACCAGTATGAACTCTCTGTTTGTCCCTGTCAGGTAATTTACCAGTATGAACTCTCTGTTTGTCCCTGTCAAGTAATTTACCTGTATTAACTCTCTGTTTGTCCCTGTCAGGTAATTTACCTGTATGAACTCTCTGTTTGTCCCTATCAGGTAATTTACCTGTATGAACTTTCTGTTTGTCCCTGTCAGGTAATTTACCTGTATGAACTTTCTGTTTGTCCCTGTCAGGTAATTTACCTGTATGAACTCTCTGTTTGTCCCTGTCAGGTAATTTACCTGTATGAACTCTCTGTTTGTCCCCGTCAGGTAATTTACAGACTCCAATAATGTGATCGTAATACCACGATAACGTGCCAGACTCGAGGCAAAGCATACTGATATGTCTCTGTGCTATGTGCACCATATTTTAACCTCAGCATTTTTGCGGAGTGCCTAAGCCACAATCGTCTGTTTTCTGCTGCACAATGTGACTGTAATCCATCTTTTCTCTGTGCAATACACATTGTGCACCCTATCGTATAACCTTGGAGTAGTTGCCCCCACCCTAAAACTCTAAACCACATCTATTCACATGAGTTGCATCGCCGCCCCCCCCCCCCCCCCCCCATACCGTGTTGTCAGGCCCCAGACTAACCAGCGACCTTGCCTGCGCGTGTTGCCAGATCGTGGAGGTGATCTCCCTGTGCGGCTCCGGTTGCCAGACGACGCTGGAGGGGACCGAAATGAAGCTGGACGAGAGCGGCGACGTCACCTGGATCCTGCCCGAGGGTGAGTGTGTGACGTCATGCGTGCGATTGAGTGTGACGTCATACGACGTGTGCTGTGCGGCCCGGCTCGACCTGGGTGACCTGCGGTGGCGCGGTGCGTTCGGGGGTTGTAGTGTATAGGCCGTGTAAACCGAGTAACTACGTGTTGTGTGCATGCTTGTGGCCCTATCACTACTGAGTCGGGATGAGATGTCGCCCTTAATGTAGTTAAACGACATGCTTAGTGTAGTGCAGACTTACCTCATGTTTGGACTGTCTCTGTCGACAGATGGTACCTTTGATTTCGCGTTCTCCATCTAACTCATCCGGCCCCATCTGGCTGGCCCTGTCTGATCCTATCGGGAGTTCCTATCGGGAGACCCCATCTGGCCCTGTCTGATCCTATCGGGAGTTAGGACCCCATCTGACCCTGTCTGGTCCTATCGGGAGTTAGGGTCTCACCTGACCCTGTCTGATCCTATCGGGAGTTAGGACCCCATCTGGCCCTGTCTGATCCTATCGGGAGTTAGGGTCTCACCTGACCCTGTCTGATCCTATCGGGAGTTAGGACCCCATCTGGCCCTGTCTGATCCTATCGGGAGTTAGGGTCTCACCTGACCCTGTCTGATCCTATCAGGAGTTAGGACCCCACCTGACCCTGTCTGATCCTATCAGGAGTTAGGACCCCATCTGGCCCTGTCTGATCCTATCAGGAGTTAGGACCCCATCTGACCCTGTCTGATCCTATCGGGAGTTAGGACCTCACCTGGCCCTGTCTGATCCTATCGGGAGTTAGGGTCTCATCTGGCCTTGTCTGATCCTATCGGGAGTTAGGGTCTCACCTGACCCTGTCTGATCCTATCAGGAGTTAGGACCCCACCTGACCCTGTCTGGTCCTATCGGGAGTTAGGGTCTCACCTGGCCCTGTTTGATCCTATCAGGAGTTAGGACCTCACCTGGCCCTGTCTGATCCTATCGGGAGTTAGGACCCCATCTGGCCCTGTCTGATCCTATCGGGAGTTAGGACCTCACCTGGCCCTGTCTGATCCTATCGGGAGTTAGGACCCCATCTGGCCCTGTCTGATCCTATCGGGAGTTAGGGTCTCACCTGACCCTGTCTGATCCTATCGGGAGTTAGGGTCTCACCTGACCCTGTCTGATCCTATCGGGAGTTAGGACCCCATCTGGCCCTGTCTGATCCTATCGGGAGTTAGGGTCTCACCTGACCCTGTCTGATCCTATCGGGAGTTAGGACCCCATCTGGCCCTGTCTGATCCTATCGGGAGTTAGGGTCTCACCTGACCCTGTCTGATCCTATCAGGAGTTAGGACCCCACCTGACCCTGTCTGATCCTATCAGGAGTTAGGACCCCATCTGGCCCTGTCTGATCCTATCAGGAGTTGGGACCCCATCTGACCCTGTCTGATCCTATCAGGAGTTAGGACCTCATCTGGCCCTGTCTGATCCTATCGGGAGTTAGGACCCCATCTGGCCCTGTCTGATCCTATCGGGAGTTAGGACGTCATCTGGCCCTGTCTGATCCTATCGGGAGTTAGGACCCCATCTGGCCCTGTCTGATCCTATCGGGAGTTAGGGTCTCATCTGGCCCTGTATGATCCTATCGGCAGTTAGGGTCTCACCTGGCCCTGTTTGATCCTATCAGGAGTTAGGACCCCATCTGACCCTGTTTGATCCTATCAGGAGTTAGGACCCCATCTGACCCTGTTTGATCCTATCAGGAGTTAGGACCCCATCTGACCCTGTCTGATCCTATCGGGAGTTAGGGTCTCACCTGGCCCTGTTTGATCCTATCAGGAGTTAGGACCCCATCTGACCCTGTTTGATCCTATCAGGAGTTAGGGTCTCACCTGACCCTGTCTGATCCTATCAGGAGTTAGGACCCCATCTGACCCTGTCTGATCCTATCAGGAGTTAGGGTCTCACCTGACCCTGTCTGATCCTATCGGGAGTTAGGACCCCATCTGGCCCTGTCTGATCCTATCGGGAGTTAGGACCCCATCTGGCCCTGTCTGATCCTATCGGGAGTTAGGACCCCATCTGGCCCTGTCTGATCCTATCGGGAGTTAGGACCCCATCTGGCCCTGTCTGATCCTATCGGGAGTTAGGGTCTCATCTGGCCCTGTCTGATCCTATCGGCAGTTAGGGTCTCACCTGGCCCTGTTTGATCCTATCAGGAGTTAGGACCCCATCTGACCCTGTTTGATCCTATCAGGAGTTAGGACCCCATCTGGCCCTGTCTGATCCTATCAGGAGTTAGGACCCCATCTGACCCTTGATCCTATCAGGAGTTAGGACCCCATCTGACCCTGTCTGATCCTATCAGGAGTTAGGACCCCATCTGACCCTTGATCCTATCAGGAGTTAGGACCCCATCTGACCCTGTCTGATCCTATCAGGAGTTAGGACCCCATCTGACCCTGTCTGATCCTATCGGGAGTTAGGGTCTCACCTGACCCTGTTTGATCCTATCAGGAGTTAGGACCTCACCTGGCCCTGTCTGATCCTATCAGGAGTTAGGACCCCATCTGGCCCTGTCTGATCCTATCGGGAGTTAGGACCCCATCTGACCCTGTTTGATCCTATCAGGAGTTAGGACCCCATCTGGCCCTGTCTGATCCTATCGGGAGTTAGGGTCTCACCTGACCCTGTCTGATCCTATCAGGAGTTAGGACCCCATCTGACCCTGTCTGATCCTATCAGGAGTTAGGGTCTCACCTGACCCTGTCTGATCCTATCGGGAGTTAGGACCCCATCTGGCCCTGTCTGATCCTATCGGGAGTTAGGACCCCATCTGTCCCTGTCTGATCCTATCGGGAGTTAGGACCCCATCTGGCCCTGTCTGATCCTATCGGGAGTTAGGACCCCATCTGGCCCTGTCTGATCCTATCGGGAGTTAGGACCCCATCTGGCCCTGTCTGATCCTATCGGGAGTTAGGGTCTCATCTGGCCCTGTCTGATCCTATCGGCAGTTAGGGTCTCACCTGGCCCTGTTTGATCCTATCAGGAGTTAGGACCCCATCTGACCCTGTTTGATCCTATCAGGAGTTAGGACCCCATCTGACCCTGTCTGATCCTATCAGGAGTTAGGACCCCATCTGACCCTTGATCCTATCAGGAGTTAGGACCCCATCTGACCCTGTTTGATCCTATCAGGAGTTAGGACCCCATCTGACCCTGTCTGATCCTATCGGGAGTTAGGGTCTCACCTGACCCTGTTTGATCCTATCAGGAGTTAGGACCTCACCTGGCCCTGTCTGATCCTATCAGGAGTTAGGACCCCATCTGGCCCTGTCTGATCCTATCGGGAGTTAGGACCCCATCTGACCCTGTTTGATCCTATCAGGAGTTAGGACCCCATCTGGCCCTGTCTGATCCTATCGGGAGTTAGGGTCTCACCTGACCCTGTCTGATCCTATCGGGAGTTAGGACCCCATCTGGCCCTGTCTGATCCTATCGGGAGTTAGGGTCTCACCTGACCCTGTTTGATCCTATCGGGAGTTAGGACCCCATCTGACCCTGTTTGATCCTATCAGGAGTTAGGACCCCATCTGGCCCTGTCTGATCCTATCGGGAGTTAGGGTCTCACCTGACCCTGTTTGATCCTATCAGGAGTTAGGACCTCATCTGACCCTATTTTATCCTATCAGGAGTTAGGACCCCATCTGACCCTGTTTGATCCTATCAGGAGTTAGGACCCCATCTGGCCCTGTCTGATCCTATCGGGAGTTAGGACCCCACCTGGCCCTGTCTGATCCTATCAGGAGTTAGGACCCCATCTGGCCCTGTCTGATCCTATCGGGAGTTAGGACCCCATCTGACCCTGTTTGATCCTATCAGGAGTTGGGACCTCATCTGACCCTGTTTGCTCCTATCAGGAGTTATGAGTGGACCCCACCTGACCCTGTTTGATCATATCAGGAGTTAGGAGTAGACCCCACCTGACCCTGTTTGATCATATCAGGAGTTAGGACCTCACCTGACCCTGTTTGATCATATCAGGACTTCATCTTACCCTGTTTGATCCTATCGGGAGTTAGGAGTGGACCCCACCTGACCCTGTTTGATCCTATCAGGAGTTAGGACCTCATCTGACCCCGTTTGATCCTATCAGGAGTTAGGACCCCATCTGACCCTGTCTGATCCTATCAGGAGTTAGGACCCCACCTGACCCTGTCTGATCCTATCAGGAGTTAGGACCCCATCTGGCCCTGTCTGATCCTATCAGGAGTTAGGACCCCATCTGACCCTGTCTGATCCTATCAGGAGTTAGGACCTCATCTGGCCCTGTCTGATCCTATCGGGAGTTAGGACCCCATCTGGCCCTGTCTGATCCTATCGGGAGTTAGGACGTCATCTGGCCCTGTCTGATCCTATCGGGAGTTATGACCCCATCTGGCCCTGTCTGATCCTATCGGGAGTTAGGGTCTCATCTGGCCCTGTCTGATCCTATCGGCAGTTAGGGTCTCACCTGGCCCTGTTTGATCCTATCAGGAGTTAGGACCCCATCTGACCCTGTTTGATCCTATCAGGAGTTAGGACCCCATCTGACCCTGTTTGATCCTATCAGGAGTTAGGACCCCATCTGACCCTGTCTGATCCTATCGGGAGTTAGGGTCTCACCTGGCCCTGTTTGATCCTATCAGGAGTTAGGACCCCATCTGACCCTGTTTGATCCTATCAGGAGTTAGGGTCTCACCTGACCCTGTCTGATCCTATCAGGAGTTAGGACCCCATCTGACCCTGTCTGATCCTATCAGGAGTTAGGGTCTCACCTGACCCTGTCTGATCCTATCGGGAGTTAGGACCCCATCTGGCCCTGTCTGATCCTATCGGGAGTTAGGACCCCATCTGGCCCTGTCTGATCCTATCGGGAGTTAGGACCCCATCTGGCCCTGTCTGATCCTATCGGGAGTTAGGACCCCATCTGGCCCTGTCTGATCCTATCGGGAGTTAGGACCCCATCTGGCCCTGTCTGATCCTATCGGGAGTTAGGACCCCATCTGGCCCTGTCTGATCCTATCGGGAGTTAGGGTCTCATCTGGCCCTGTCTGATCCTATCGGCAGTTAGGGTCTCACCTGGCCCTGTTTGATCCTATCAGGAGTTAGGACCCCATCTGACCCTGTTTGATCCTATCAGGAGTTAGAACCCCATCTGGCCCTGTCTGATCCTATCAGGAGTTAGGACCCCATCTGACCCTTGATCCTATCAGGAGTTAGGACCCCATCTGACCCTGTCTGATCCTATCAGGAGTTAGGACCCCATCTGACCCTTGATCCTATCAGGAGTTAGGACCCCATCTGACCCTGTCTGATCCTATCAGGAGTTAGGACCCCATCTGACCCTGTCTGATCCTATCGGGAGTTAGGGTCTCACCTGACCCTGTTTGATCCTATCAGGAGTTAGGACCTCACCTGGCCCTGTCTGATCCTATCAGGAGTTAGGACCCCATCTGGCCCTGTCTGATCCTATCGGGAGTTAGGACCCCATCTGACCCTGTTTGATCCTATCAGGAGTTAGGACCCCATCTGGCCCTGTCTGATCCTATCGGGAGTTAGGGTCTCACCTGACCCTGTCTGATCCTATCGGGAGTTAGGACCCCATCTGGCCCTGTCTGATCCTATCGGGAGTTAGGGTCTCACCTGACCCTGTTTGATCCTATCAGGAGTTAGGACCCCATCTGACCCTGTTTGATCCTATCAGGAGTTAGGACCCCATCTGGCCCTGTCTGATCCTATCGGGAGTTAGGGTCTCACCTGACCCTGTCTGATCCTATCAGGAGTTAGGACCCCATCTGACCCTGTCTGATCCTATCAGGAGTTAGGGTCTCACCTGACCCTGTCTGATCCTATCGGGAGTTAGGACCCCATCTGGCCCTGTCTGATCCTATCGGGAGTTAGGACCCCATCTGTCCCTGTCTGATCCTATCGGGAGTTAGGACCCCATCTGGCCCTGTCTGATCCTATCGGGAGTTAGGACCCCATCTGGCCCTGTCTGATCCTATCGGGAGTTAGGACCCCATCTGGCCCTGTCTGATCCTATCGGGAGTTAGGGCCTCATCTGGCCCTGTCTGATCCTATCGGCAGTTAGGGTCTCACCTGGCCCTGTTTGATCCTATCAGGAGTTAGGACCCCATCTGACCCTGTTTGATCCTATCAGGAGTTAGGACCCCATCTGACCCTGTCTGATCCTATCAGGAGTTAGGACCCCATCTGACCCTTGATCCTATCAGGAGTTAGGACCCCATCTGACCCTGTCTGATCCTATCAGGAGTTAGGACCCCATCTGACCCTGTCTGATCCTATCGGGAGTTAGGGTCTCACCTGACCCTGTTTGATCCTATCAGGAGTTAGGACCTCACCTGGCCCTGTCTGATCCTATCAGGAGTTAGGACCCCATCTGGCCCTGTCTGATCCTATCGGGAGTTAGGACCCCATCTGACCCTGTTTGATCCTATCAGGAGTTAGGACCCCATCTGGCCCTGTCTGATCCTATCGGGAGTTAGGGTCTCACCTGACCCTGTCTGATCCTATCGGGAGTTAGGACCCCATCTGGCCCTGTCTGATCCTATCGGGAGTTAGGGTCTCACCTGACCCTGTTTGATCCTATCAGGAGTTAGGACCCCATCTGACCCTGTTTGATCCTATCAGGAGTTAGGACCCCATCTGGCCCTGTCTGATCCTATCGGGAGTTAGGGTCTCACCTGACCCTGTTTGATCCTATCAGGAGTTAGGACCTCATCTGACCCTATTTTATCCTATCAGGAGTTAGGACCCCATCTGACCCTGTTTGATCCTATCAGGAGTTAGGACCCATCTTGCCCTGTCTGATCCTATCGGGAGTTAGGACCCCACCTGGCCCTGTCTGATCCTATCAGGAGTTAGGACCCCATCTGGCCCTGTCTGATCCTCTCGGGAGTTAGGACCCCATCTGACCCTGTTTGATCCTATCAGGAGTTGGGACCTCATCTGACCCTGTTTGCTCCTATCAGGAGTTATGAGTGGACCCCACCTGACCCTGTTTGATCATATCAGGAGTTAGGAGTAGACCCCACCTGACCCTGTTTGATCATATCAGGAGTTAGGACCTCACCTGACCCTGTTTGATCATATCAGGACTTCATCTTACCCTGTTTGATCCTATCGGGAGTTAGGAGTGGACCCCACCTGACCCTGTTTGATCCTATCAGGAGTTAGGACCTCATCTGACCCCGTTTGATCCTATCAGGAGTTAGGACCCCATCTGACCCTGTCTGATCCTATCGGGAGTTAGGACCCCATCTGGCCCTGTCTGATCCTATCGGGAGTTAGGGTCTCACCTGACCCTGTCTGATCCTATCAGGAGTTAGGACCCCACCTGACCCTGTCTGATCCTATCAGGAGTTAGGACCCCATCTGGCCCTGTCTGATCCTATCAGGAGTTGGGACCCCATCTGACCCTGTCTGATCCTATCAGGAGTTAGGACCTCATCTGGCCCTGTCTGATCCTATCGGGAGTTAGGACCCCATCTGGCCCTGTCTGATCCTATCGGGAGTTAGGACGTCATCTGGCCCTGTCTGATCCTATCGGGAGTTAGGACCCCATCTGGCCCTGTCTGATCCTATCGGGAGTTAGGGTCTCATCTGGCCCTGTCTGATCCTATCGGCAGTTAGGGTCTCACCTGGCCCTGTTTGATCCTATCAGGAGTTAGGACCCCATCTGACCCTGTTTGATCCTATCAGGAGTTAGGACCCCATCTGACCCTGTTTGATCCTATCAGGAGTTAGGACCCCATCTGACCCTGTCTGATCCTATCGGGAGTTAGGGTCTCACCTGGCCCTGTTTGATCCTATCAGGAGTTAGGACCCCATCTGACCCTGTTTGATCCTATCAGGAGTTAGGGTCTCACCTGACCCTGTCTGATCCTATCAGGAGTTAGGACCCCATCTGACCCTGTCTGATCCTATCAGGAGTTAGGGTCTCACCTGACCCTGTCTGATCCTATCGGGAGTTAGGACCCCATCTGGCCCTGTCTGATCCTATCGGGAGTTAGGACCCCATCTGGCCCTGTCTGATCCTATCGGGAGTTAGGACCCCATCTGGCCCTGTCTGATCCTATCGGGAGTTAGGACCCCATCTGGCCCTGTCTGATCCTATCGGGAGTTAGGGTCTCATCTGGCCCTGTCTGATCCTATCGGCAGTTAGGGTCTCACCTGGCCCTGTTTGATCCTATCAGGAGTTAGGACCCCATCTGACCCTGTTTGATCCTATCAGGAGTTAGGACCCCATCTGGCCCTGTCTGATCCTATCAGGAGTTAGGACCCCATCTGACCCTTGATCCTATCAGGAGTTAGGACCCCATCTGACCCTGTCTGATCCTATCAGGAGTTAGGACCCCATCTGACCCTTGATCCTATCAGGAGTTAGGACCCCATCTGACCCTGTCTGATCCTATCAGGAGTTAGGACCCCATCTGACCCTGTCTGATCCTATCGGGAGTTAGGGTCTCACCTGACCCTGTTTGATCCTATCAGGAGTTAGGACCTCACCTGGCCCTGTCTGATCCTATCAGGAGTTAGGACCCCATCTGGCCCTGTCTGATCCTATCGGGAGTTAGGACCCCATCTGACCCTGTTTGATCCTATCAGGAGTTAGGACCCCATCTGGCCCTGTCTGATCCTATCGGGAGTTAGGGTCTCACCTGACCCTGTCTGATCCTATCAGGAGTTAGGACCCCATCTGACCCTGTCTGATCCTATCAGGAGTTAGGGTCTCACCTGACCCTGTCTGATCCTATCGGGAGTTAGGACCCCATCTGGCCCTGTCTGATCCTATCGGGAGTTAGGACCCCATCTGTCCCTGTCTGATCCTATCGGGAGTTAGGACCCCATCTGGCCCTGTCTGATCCTATCGGGAGTTAGGACCCCATCTGGCCCTGTCTGATCCTATCGGGAGTTAGGACCCCATCTGGCCCTGTCTGATCCTATCGGGAGTTAGGGTCTCATCTGGCCCTGTCTGATCCTATCGGCAGTTAGGGTCTCACCTGGCCCTGTTTGATCCTATCAGGAGTTAGGACCCCATCTGACCCTGTTTGATCCTATCAGGAGTTAGGACCCCATCTGACCCTGTCTGATCCTATCAGGAGTTAGGACCCCATCTGACCCTTGATCCTATCAGGAGTTAGGACCCCATCTGACCCTGTTTGATCCTATCAGGAGTTAGGACCCCATCTGACCCTGTCTGATCCTATCGGGAGTTAGGGTCTCACCTGACCCTGTTTGATCCTATCAGGAGTTAGGACCTCACCTGGCCCTGTCTGATCCTATCAGGAGTTAGGACCCCATCTGGCCCTGTCTGATCCTATCGGGAGTTAGGACCCCATCTGACCCTGTTTGATCCTATCAGGAGTTAGGACCCCATCTGGCCCTGTCTGATCCTATCGGGAGTTAGGGTCTCACCTGACCCTGTCTGATCCTATCGGGAGTTAGGACCCCATCTGGCCCTGTCTGATCCTATCGGGAGTTAGGGTCTCACCTGACCCTGTTTGATCCTATCAGGAGTTAGGACCCCATCTGACCCTGTTTGATCCTATCAGGAGTTAGGACCCCATCTGGCCCTGTCTGATCCTATCGGGAGTTAGGGTCTCACCTGACCCTGTTTGATCCTATCAGGAGTTAGGACCTCATCTGACCCTATTTTATCCTATCAGGAGTTAGGACCCCATCTGACCCTGTTTGATCCTATCAGGAGTTAGGACCCCATCTGGCCCTGTCTGATCCTATCGGGAGTTAGGACCCCACCTGGCCCTGTCTGATCCTATCAGGAGTTAGGACCCCATCTGGCCCTGTCTGATCCTATCGGGAGTTAGGACCCCATCTGACCCTGTTTGATCCTATCAGGAGTTGGGACCTCATCTGACCCTGTTTGCTCCTATCAGGAGTTATGAGTGGACCCCACCTGACCCTGTTTGATCATATCAGGAGTTAGGAGTAGACCCCACCTGACCCTGTTTGATCATATCAGGAGTTAGGACCTCACCTGACCCTGTTTGATCATATCAGGACTTCATCTTACCCTGTTTGATCCTATCGGGAGTTAGGAGTGGACCCCACCTGACCCTGTTTGATCCTATCAGGAGTTAGGACCTCATCTGACCCCGTTTGATCCTATCAGGAGTTAGGACCCCATCTGACCCTGTCTGATCCTATCAGGAGTTAGGACCCCACCTGACCCTGTCTGATCCTATCAGGAGTTAGGACCCCATCTGGCCCTGTCTGATCCTATCAGGAGTTAGGACCCCATCTGACCCTGTCTGATCCTATCAGGAGTTAGGACCTCATCTGGCCCTGTCTGATCCTATCGGGAGTTAGGACCCCATCTGGCCCTGTCTGATCCTATCGGGAGTTAGGACGTCATCTGGCCCTGTCTGATCCTATCGGGAGTTATGACCCCATCTGGCCCTGTCTGATCCTATCGGGAGTTAGGGTCTCATCTGGCCCTGTCTGATCCTATCGGCTTTTAGGGTCTCACCTGGCCCTGTTTGATCCTATCAGGAGTTAGGACCCCATCTGACCCTGTTTGATCCTATCAGGAGTTAGGACCCCATCTGACCCTGTTTGATCCTATCAGGAGTTAGGACCCCATCTGACCCTGTCTGATCCTATCGGGAGTTAGGGTCTCACCTGGCCCTGTTTGATCCTATCAGGAGTTAGGACCCCATCTGACCCTGTTTGATCCTATCAGGAGTTAGGGTCTCACCTGACCCTGTCTGATCCTATCAGGAGTTAGGACCCCATCTGACCCTGTCTGATCCTATCAGGAGTTAGGGTCTCACCTGACCCTGTCTGATCCTATCGGGAGTTAGGACCCCATCTGGCCCTGTCTGATCCTATCGGGAGTTAGGACCCCATCTGGCCCTGTCTGATCCTATCGGGAGTTAGGACCCCATCTGGCCCTGTCTGATCCTATCGGGAGTTAGGACCCCATCTGGCCCTGTCTGATCCTATCGGGAGTTAGGACCCCATCTGGCCCTGTCTGATCCTATCGGGAGTTAGGACCCCATCTGGCCCTGTCTGATCCTATCGGGAGTTAGGGTCTCATCTGGCCCTGTCTGATCCTATCGGCAGTTAGGGTCTCACCTGGCCCTGTTTGATCCTATCAGGAGTTAGGACCCCATCTGACCCTGTTTGATCCTATCAGGAGTTAGAACCCCATCTGGCCCTGTCTGATCCTATCAGGAGTTAGGACCCCATCTGACCCTTGATCCTATCAGGAGTTAGGACCCCATCTGACCCTGTCTGATCCTATCAGGAGTTAGGACCCCATCTGACCCTTGATCCTATCAGGAGTTAGGACCCCATCTGACCCTGTCTGATCCTATCAGGAGTTAGGACCCCATCTGACCCTGTCTGATCCTATCGGGAGTTAGGGTCTCACCTGACCCTGTTTGATCCTATCAGGAGTTAGGACCTCACCTGGCCCTGTCTGATCCTATCAGGAGTTAGGACCCCATCTGGCCCTGTCTGATCCTATCGGGAGTTAGGACCCCATCTGACCCTGTTTGATCCTATCAGGAGTTAGGACCCCATCTGGCCCTGTCTGATCCTATCGGGAGTTAGGGTCTCACCTGACCCTGTCTGATCCTATCGGGAGTTAGGACCCCATCTGGCCCTGTCTGATCCTATCGGGAGTTAGGGTCTCACCTGACCCTGTTTGATCCTATCAGGAGTTAGGACCCCATCTGACCCTGTTTGATCCTATCAGGAGTTAGGACCCCATCTGGCCCTGTCTGATCCTATCGGGAGTTAGGGTCTCACCTGACCCTGTCTGATCCTATCAGGAGTTAGGACCCCATCTGACCCTGTCTGATCCTATCAGGAGTTAGGGTCTCACCTGACCCTGTCTGATCCTATCGGGAGTTAGGACCCCATCTGGCCCTGTCTGATCCTATCGGGAGTTAGGACCCCATCTGTCCCTGTCTGATCCTATCGGGAGTTAGGACCCCATCTGGCCCTGTCTGATCCTATCGGGAGTTAGGACCCCATCTGGCCCTGTCTGATCCTATCGGGAGTTAGGACCCCATCTGGCCCTGTCTGATCCTATCGGGAGTTAGGGCCTCATCTGGCCCTGTCTGATCCTATCGGCAGTTAGGGTCTCACCTGGCCCTGTTTGATCCTATCAGGAGTTAGGACCCCATCTGACCCTGTTTGATCCTATCAGGAGTTAGGACCCCATCTGACCCTGTCTGATCCTATCAGGAGTTAGGACCCCATCTGACCCTTGATCCTATCAGGAGTTAGGACCCCATCTGACCCTGTCTGATCCTATCAGGAGTTAGGACCCCATCTGACCCTGTCTGATCCTATCGGGAGTTAGGGTCTCACCTGACCCTGTTTGATCCTATCAGGAGTTAGGACCTCACCTGGCCCTGTCTGATCCTATCAGGAGTTAGGACCCCATCTGGCCCTGTCTGATCCTATCGGGAGTTAGGACCCCATCTGACCCTGTTTGATCCTATCAGGAGTTAGGACCCCATCTGGCCCTGTCTGATCCTATCGGGAGTTAGGGTCTCACCTGACCCTGTCTGATCCTATCGGGAGTTAGGACCCCATCTGGCCCTGTCTGATCCTATCGGGAGTTAGGGTCTCACCTGACCCTGTTTGATCCTATCAGGAGTTAGGACCCCATCTGACCCTGTTTGATCCTATCAGGAGTTAGGACCCCATCTGGCCCTGTCTGATCCTATCGGGAGTTAGGGTCTCACCTGACCCTGTTTGATCCTATCAGGAGTTAGGACCTCATCTGACCCTATTTTATCCTATCAGGAGTTAGGACCCCATCTGACCCTGTTTGATCCTATCAGGAGTTAGGACCCATCTTGCCCTGTCTGATCCTATCGGGAGTTAGGACCCCACCTGGCCCTGTCTGATCCTATCAGGAGTTAGGACCCCATCTGGCCCTGTCTGATCCTCTCGGGAGTTAGGACCCCATCTGACCCTGTTTGATCCTATCAGGAGTTGGGACCTCATCTGACCCTGTTTGCTCCTATCAGGAGTTATGAGTGGACCCCACCTGACCCTGTTTGATCATATCAGGAGTTAGGAGTAGACCCCACCTGACCCTGTTTGATCATATCAGGAGTTAGGACCTCACCTGACCCTGTTTGATCATATCAGGACTTCATCTTACCCTGTTTGATCCTATCGGGAGTTAGGAGTGGACCCCACCTGACCCTGTTTGATCCTATCAGGAGTTAGGACCTCATCTGACCCCGTTTGATCCTATCAGGAGTTAGGACCCCATCTGACCCTGTCTGATCCTATCAGGAGTTAGGACCCCATCTGACCCTGTCTGATCCTATCGGGAGTTAGGACCCCATCTGGCCCTGTCTGATCCTATCGGGAGTTAGGGTCTCATCTGACCCTGTCTGATCCTATCAGGAGTTAGGACCCCATCTGACCCTGTCTGATCCTATCAGGAGTTAGGACCCCATCTGGCCCTGTCTGATCCTATCAGGAGTTAGGACCCCATCTGACCCTGTCTGATCCTATCAGGAGTTAGGACCCCATCTGGCCCTGTCTGATCCTATCAGGAGTTAGGACCCCATCTGGCCCTGTCTGATCCTATCGGGAGTTAGGGTCTCACCTGGCCCTGTCTGATCCTATCAGGAGTTAGGACCCCATCTGGCCCTGTCTGATCCTATCAGGAGTTAGGACCCCATCTGACCCTGTCTGATCCTATCAGGAGTTAGGACCCCATCTGACCCTGTCTGATCCTATCAGGAGTTAGGACCCCATCTGACCCTGTCTGATCCTATCAGGAGTTAGGACCCCATCTGGCCCTGTCTGATCCTATCAGGAGTTAGGACCCCATCTGACCCTGTCTGATCCTATCAGGAGTTAGGACCCCATCTGGCCCTGTCTGATCCTATCAGGAGTTAGGACCCCATCTGACCCTGTCTGATCCTATCAGGAGTTAGGACCCCATCTGACCCTGTCTGATCCTATCGGGAGTTAGGACCTCACCTGACCCTGTTTGATCCTATCAGGAGTTAGGAGTGGACCCTATCTGACCCTGTTTGATTCTATCAGGAGTTAAGAGTGGACCCATCTGACTCTGTTTGATCCTATCAGGAGTTAGGAGTGGACCCCATCTGACCCTGTTTGCTCCTATCAGGAGTTAGGAGTGGACCCCATCTGACCCTGTTTGATCCTATCAGGAGTTAGGAGTGGACCCCACCTGACCTTGTTTTATCTTATCAGGATTTAGGAGTGGACCCCACCTGACCCTGTTTGATCCTATCAGGAGTTAGGAGTGGACCCCACCTGACCCTGTTTTATCCTATCAGGAGTTAGGAGTGGGCTCCATCTGACCCTGTTTGATCTTATCAGGAGTTAGGAGTGGACCCCACCTGACCCCGCCTCTCTGTACAGGAGGTGACGCCGACTGCGCCCTGTTCCGCTGCGAGACATATGACCTGGTCGCCGACCACTCCTACAACAATGACCGGCGCTCGTTGATGCTGGCCGCCGTTCAAGGTCACGCCATCGTCTTCAAGGTCAGTCAAGGTCATGGCATTGTTTTAAGGTCAGCTCAAAGGTCATGCCATCGTCCTCATGGTCAGTTCGAAGTCATCACATGACACCAGTGTTGGATTTTTTATTTCATGACCTGGTCACGGAGAGTAAAAATCCATAGGTGGAGAGTAAAATTGCATTGTCAGGCAAGTTAAGTTTTTCATTTTTGTTTTAATTATTTTACTTGGAAAGTAAAAAATCCTGATTTGTAATAGATATTAAATCCTTGTGAGGACAATTGAATTCCATTTTAGCTACAATGTCGGTAAGATCAGGCGAAAAGAGAGCACATTTCCTGAACAAATATGAAGAGAGCAAAATTCTTTGGACCCAAAAAGTCCATAAAATGGTCAAAATTCCAAGACTGTGACACATTGTCCTCAAGGTCACTGGCACTGGATGCTGGTCATTAGGGTGACCCTTTGTCCACCTTTTTTCTTGAAACATGGATTTCCGGGCACCATTCGATGCGTCTTGGCATGCTGAGTTAGGATGTCATATTTGTATTGCCAAAATAAATAAAAATTCGAGTGCGCTAAAATGCTTTGTAGTTTCTGAGAAGACACGTGTTTTGCATGTCTCCGTCCCTATATAAGAACCGTCGCTTAACTGATCAATGGAAGTGGCTTTGTAATATTCCATAACATTCTATGGATGCACGGACAACATTTTACGCCCCTTTGGCGATTAGTTTTTCATCAACAGGCCTTTATACTTTATACCAGCCCGACTCCACGTAGTTGCTTCTTCTCATCATAGATAACAGTGTCATCGGAGTTACATTTGCAGGTTATACAGGCCAGGCAGATACATGGGGATGGTGCAATTGGTTTTCCGTGGTGTTTGTGTCTTTTACAGGATGCATAAACATATTCGACTCCCAAACATCTACCCTTACGATCAGGAAAATACTTGCTAATGGCACCAACATTTAACTCTAATGCTGATGTGCTAAAGGTTCATTGTCGCAGCACACCGTTTGATCACTGATCAATAATTACCTCATTGTGTTTCTAGCTGCTCTGTAACTATAAACAATAATTAATCAAAAACCGAATTCAAGCTTTGTTACATGATCACATGTTTGTCGACATGTGCTGCTCCTAAACCCGGCAAAGCAGCATTTCAAGGCTTTGATACGGAACTTTGAAAACATGTCTTTTATTGATATGCAAATCTTCAGACACACACCGCGAAGGTGCTAAGAAATAAATATATGCAAAACATGATTACGGTCGGGTCGGGCCGCTCATACGTATATTTTCCCTCAGTTGACGAGAGACTTCTCAGTTCTCGGTCGCTTCGAGTTTTGCGCCGGCTCGGTAACAATTTTTGTTAATACTCCAAGAATTATAAACGTTGCGCAAATCTTTCAGATTTGAAATATTCGCGGATAATTCAAATACCACAAAGATCGCTTTAAGGGACGATGATCCTATTTCCATGGGCAGTTTAAACTGGTTTAAAACGGATAACTTAAAACGGATGAGTTGGTTCCGTCCATGTAAGTGGGCATATCTCGCCAGCAATCATCGAGTACGAGAGGAGGCGTAAAATCTTGGTAGGCTGGCGAGATATGCCCACTTACATGGCCGGAAACCAACTAATCCGATTTTAGCTATCCGTTTTAAACCAGTTTAAACTGCCCATACAAATAGGGTCGATGTCTTTTGCTGACGGTGCTGGGAATTTTCCGGTTCTGCTTCACCTGCGCAATGCCGGTACAAGGCGCCACCTTCACCGTGCCTGGGGGGGGGGGGGCGTCTGAACGCACCCCCTAAAAAGCCGTTGGAGAGAGGGCGTTCAGACGCCCCCCCCCCCCCCCCCCCCACAGGCACGGCGAAGGTGGCGCCTTGTACCGGCACTGCGCAGGTCAAGCAGAACTGGAAAATTCCCAGCACCGTCAGCAAAAGACAGAGTTACTTAAAGCGATCTTTGTGGTATTTGAACTATCAGCGAGTATTTCAAATCCGACAGATTTGCGCAACGTTTATGATTCTTGGAGTAGCAAACAAAAACAAATATTCGTTAGTGAGTCCAGAAATGTTCATGGATCTCGAAGCAGGATCTATGATCCCACAGGATCTCTCGACAACACGCAATGTTGGATCTATGATCCCACTGGATCCGACAAAATACAACAGTGGATATTGGATCCCAGTGAATCCCTCGATTACATTTGACAACGGATCCTGGATCTCACAGTATTTCATGATCAAAATGAAAATGAATATATCACCCTAAGGGATCTCGGATCCGACAGGATCCGACTTATATATTATGCCATAATTATAGTATTTCTTAACAAAATCTTACTAAATGTAGGAATAAAGACATAAAGACATAAAAGAAAAGTGCAACAAAGAGCCTCTTGGGCCCATCCGAGGTTGCACCCCCCCCCCCCCCCCCTCCACCAGTCTCGCCCCTTCAAATCACCTTACTCTACCTGCATAAAAGAAGGCTAATCCCACGAGTATTTATGAACTAATCCCTTCTCTGTAAAGTATTTATCTAATCTAATTTTGAAGGAAGCAAGTGTCACTGCATCAGCGACATCCCCTGGTAGCATATTCCAATGTCCTACAACCCTTCTACTGAAAAATGACTGTCGTAGCCTAGTCCTACTTTGTTTCATAATGAGTTTATGCTGATGACCTCTACCTCGATTTTCCCTATTGAACTCAAACATACCCTTTAAATATCCAGAATGCTGACTATTTACAAATTTGAAGACTTCAATTAGATCTCCTCTTAGCCTTCTATATCTAAGTGAAAACATACCCAATTTCTTTAATCTATCTTCATAAGGTAAACTACCAAGACAATTAACCATTTTTGTTGCCCTTTTTTGAACTCTTTCTAACAACCAGCAATCTTTCTCATATGTTGGAGACCAGGCTTGTACACAATACTCCAAATGTGGTCTAACGTATGCACCATACAGTTTTGTTATTACCTTTTCACTCTTGTAGGAAACATTTCTGTTAATGGCCCCTAGCATTCTAAGTGCCTTTTTCCTAGCTTCTACAACCTGGTCTGACGCTGATAGTCTATTGTTTACCACGACACCTAAATCTCTTTCCTTTTCAATCTGCTCCATTTTCTGCCCACCCATTTCATACCTATGTTTACTGCTAACCCGTCCAGCGTGCATAATCTTACATTTACTCAAATTGAATTTCATCTGCCATGCTTCAGACCACTCAACTAGCTTGTCCAGATCTGATTGAAAAACATCCTGATCATGTTTTCCTCTAATAATCCTGACAACTTTTAGATCGTCTGCAAATTTCAAGACTTTGCTGTCTATACTGTTCTCAATTGCATTCACAAATATTATAAAAAGCAATGGGCCCAGGACTGAGCCCTGTGGAACCCCACTGAGAACCTCCTTCCATTGTGATTGGCACCCATTCAATATAACCCTTTGCTGGCGTCCTGAAAGCCACGTTTCTATCCAATCCAGAATCTTGCCCCTGATCCCATGAATTTTAAGTTGCAACCCCAGTCTTGTATGGGGGACTTTGTCAAATGCTTTACTGAAATCAAGAAAAGCTACATCTAGCTGTTTACCCTGATCAAAGCTATCTGTTGCAACATCCAAAAACTCCAGAAGATTAGTTAAACAAGAACGGCCCTTCCTAAAGCCATGCTGTGTATCCTTGATGAGTTAATTTTGCTCCAAGAATTCAACAATCTTATCTTTGATGATTGATTCAAGCACCTTGCAGACTAATGAGGTCAGACTAACCGGTCTATAGTTTTCCTCTTTACTTCTATCTCCCTTTTATGAATAGGAACAACATTTGCTCTTTTCCAATCAAGTGGAATTTTACTATCTGCGAGTGATTTAGAAAATATTATGGCTAATGGAACCGACAACTCCCTTTCAGATTCTCTTAAAAGTCTAGCATGGATTTCATCAGGTCCTTCTGCCTTGTTAGGCCTTACTTTCTTTAGATATTCTAGAACAAGTTCACTACTTATGCCACCTAGCTCTCCTATAGTCTCCTCTGTCTCTAGCTCAGGCTGAAGTGCTGCAATACTACTCTGGTCCTCGATAGTAAAGACAGATTGAAACTGATCATTAAGCACTTCAACCATTTCACTGTCCTTGCTAACTAACACATCATCTACCTTAAATGGACCTATATTTTTGGAAACTGTACTGAACTTATAAAAACTGAAGAACTTCTTACTATCTGCATTACAATGTCTAGCTAAATCAAGTTCCTTTGCCCTTTTAGCTGCTCTGACCTTTTTCTTAACTGAATTTCTTGCATTCTGGTAGGCCTTCTGATTTATATCTAGTGAAGATCCCTTCAAAATGCCAAATGCACTTCTTTTAGCTTGTATAGCACTCCTTACTTCTGGGGTAAGCCAAACTGGTTTGCCCTTGGTTCTGTTACGTTTGTGCCTGAGGGGTATATGCAGATTCTGAATTTGGCTTAATCTAGCTTTGAAAACATTCCAGGCCTCACATGCATCTAAACCTGCCAACTCAACGTTCCATTTTATCTGTGCGAGGTCATTTCTAATACCATCAAAATCAGCCCGGCTGAAGTTTGGAACCATAATAAGGTTATCTTTGGGCCTCATTTCTGATGAGATATTGAATTTAACCATATTGTGATCACTGGTTCCTAGACCTGCACAAATACTTATGTCACTAACTAGATCACTGTTGTCTGAGAATACAAGGTCTAGAATGGAGCAATGTCTGGTTGGCTCTGTTACAAACTGATGCATGAAAAGCTCCTCTTCAAAGATTTGCCTATACAACCTACACTCATTTGTTTCCTCTGCTATACTTTCGTATCCTCTTAAGTTAAAATATCCCATAATAAGACACTGAGCCCGAAAGTTCCTACGTATTTCCTCACAAATATCTTGGTCTGTTTCAGCTTGGGAGTTCCTTGGAAGATTCCCTGGTCTGTAAAATGCACCTATCCTCAACCTTCCTCTGTTTCCTGTACCAATTTTAATGTCAAGCCAGATTGATTCTACTTCTTTTACTTTACTAGAATCATCAACTCTGGTAGTGCAGTACAAGCTATTTACATATACAAACACTCCGCCCCCCTGCCGTGATTCTCTGCAGTATGAGAACATGTTATACCCTTGTAACTCGAAAGCCTGTAGCCTATCCCTATTATACCCCTCACTAACCCATGTCTCGGTTACACAAATGATATCAGGCTTTTCAAGGACAACATAACACTCAAACTCATCAAATTTAGACCTAATACTTTGGGCATTCAGCAACACACATGTGATCTTATACTTTGAGCTGACTCTACTAATTCTGAGGGAATTATGATCTACTGTCCTATTCTGACATGAACTTCTACCAATGCTTACTTCCTGATGCCCTAGTACTAGCGTCCCTGACCCCCCCCCCCCCCCCCCCCCCCCTCCTACCTAGTTTCCCTGAATGACACTTCTGTAGGCATCTCCCAAAGCCCTTGCCCCCTCATCCGATAAGTGAAGCCCATCCTTCATATAGTACCTACGCCACTCATAGAACTGATCCCATAAGTCTACATAACTAAGCCCCATAGCTGAACATAAGTTCTGAACTGAGCTGTTCACAGACAGAGCTCTCGAGTACCACTCCTCACTGGCTCCACAGCGAGGGAGGATGCCAGTCACAATGACTGGTTTCCTGGACTCCTTCAACCTCTGCAGCAGGCTCCGGTACTCCGCTACTATTCTCACACTCTGCCTAGGTCCTATGTCGTTCCAAATACAACCATAGGTCCTAATACAACCATACTAGTTCCATTTACAACGAATTGCAAAGTACTGACAATTTCTTAAAATATGGGTTCCGAAAATACATTTATGTATAATGGTGTATCTTTAATTTAATTTAATAATAATTGAATTAGCATCTGGGATCCTAGTGGATCCCAATGCAAAGTGGTGCCTGGGATCTTGGATCTCGGCGGATTTATCGACCAATGCTGAAGGCGGATTTATGAGCCCAGTGAATCCATCGACAAATTGTGAAAGTGGATCGATGATCCCAATGGATCCGGGATCCAGAGATCAGATCCCGGGATCAGTTTTCGGGATCCCAGCATATGTCTGTTCGTTACCGAGCCGGCGCAAAACTCGAAGCGACAGGATCAGCTCAAGGTCACGACATCGTATTCAAGTGCAGTCCAATGTCACTGGTGCATGCTGCCGTCAGATCACGACGAGCTGATCTTGTCTCGAAGTTTTCTGAAATGGCTACCCGCGTACCGTGTAGGCGTCTCTGAAATTCAGGTCTTGTTGCACAATATATGATCATCGACCGCACTTCGTATTTAGCACAATATCACCACGAACACGTGACTAAGTGACCAGTGTGCTCAGACGTGGAGAATCGTTACCAAAGTTGGTGTGGTGGCCAAAGAGTATTCTAGTGCTAGTTTGCTATTTTTTGATAGCTTGAGAAGATGCTCCAATACATTTGTATTACAACCAATAGAATGTTGGTGTGGCATTGGCCACACCTGCCATACTACATGAGTGTGCCCCGTGCCACCTCTCTCCGCAGGTGCCCCCCCCCCCCCCCCTGTGTGACCTGTGTGACCTGTGTGACCTGTGACCTGTGTGACCTGTGTGACCTGTGTGACCTGTGTGACCTGTGTGACCTGTGTGACCTGTGTGACCTGTGACATATGTGACCTGTGTGACATGTGTGACCCTTGTGACCTGTGTGACCTGTGTGACCTGTGTGACCTGTGTGACCTGTGTGACCTGTGTGACCTGTGTGACCTGTGTGACCTGTGTGACCTGTGTGACCTGTGTGACCTGTGTGACCTGTGTGACCTGTGTGACCTGTGTGACCTGTGTGACCTGTGTGACCTGTGTGACCTGTGTGACCTGTGTGACCTGTGTGACCTGTGTGACCTGTGTGACCTGTGTGACCTGTGTGACCTGTGTGACCTGTGTGACCTGTGTGACCTGTGTGACCTATGTGACCTATGTGACCTATGTGACCTGTGTGACCTGTGACCTGTGTGACCTGTGTGACCTGTGACCCGTGTGACCTGTGTGACCTGTGGCGCCCTCTCCTGCAGGTGGACCATCCCACACCACAGGACCTGATGGTCCTCACCTGTGAGGGCTGGTCCATACTCCAATGTCAGCGGGTACCCTGCCGCCAGCCGCCGCCCGACCATCCCTTCTCGCTGGCAGCGCTCATAGACTGCGCCGTGTACTCTGATGTGACGCTGACGTCGGCGGATGGAGCCAAGGTAGGGGGAGAGGAAGGGGGTGGATGAGTGGATCTTGAGCGAGGTGGTGGGTGGGGGGAGGTTTGGTTGAGTGAGGAGCGGTGAAGGGTTATGCAGGAGTCTGACCTGACCTGTTTCATTAGCAGTGCTCGCATGTTTATGGATCGACCGTCATTCTTTGTTTTAGAGTGTATCTGAAAGTAGGAACGTTATTTTCGAAGTTATGGAGCAGCAGCGTAAGACTTTAAATCGTTAAGTAAAATTTCGTTAAAATGTAGGCTACATTTGCTGATTCAGGCCCCAGCACAGCAGGTATAGCAGGTACAATGTTCTGCCATACAATACTGCCCCCTGTGAGTGCCATATCAGGCTCTTACCGTACCCCCCCCCCCCCCCGTCCGTCCGTCCGTCCGTCCGTCCCCAGTTCGCCGCACACAGCCAAGTCCTCCGTCTACTGGCGCCATCTATAGACTGGCGGGCCAGTCCGCTGCGCCATCTACCGTCGGCGGCGTTCCGGGCCGTGCTACACTATCTGTACACGGAGTCGCTGCCTGCGGGGCTGCCGCTGTCTGTGGCTGCCGAGCTTCGGACGAGGCTGCGACAGCTACCGGAGCTGACGCCGCTGGCCGAGCTGTGCGGGAGATACGTGACGAACGTCACTCTCAGAGACGGTTAGTGATGAGCGAGCTGCGTGACGAGCTGTGTGATCAGTCATGACACCCCGAGGGACGGGTTAGTGACGAGCTACGTGACAGATGGCATCAGTCATGGCACCCCCGGGGATGGTTACTGGCTAGTGACTGGTGTCTGAGATGTACTGCTACTGTCAGACCGCGTGTGACCGTCTCCCCCCCCCCCTCCCTCCCCCACAGACCTGTGGCGGCTGGTGTCTGAGATGTACTGCTGCTGTCAGACCGCGTGTGACCGTCTCCCCCCTCCCTCCCCTCCCCCACAGACCTGTGGCGGCTGGTGTCTGAGATGTACTGCTGCTGTCAGACCGCGTGTGACCGTCTCCCCACTCCCTCCCCTCCCCCACAGACCTGTGGCGGCTGGTGTCTGAGATGTACTGCTGCTGTCAGACCGCGTGTGACCGTCTCCCTCCTCCCTCCCCTCCCCCACAGACCTGTGGCGGCTGGTGTCTGAGATGTACTGCTGCTGTCAGACCGCGTGTGACCGTCTCCCCCCCCCCCTCCACAGACCTGAGGCGGCTGGTGTCTGAGATGTACTGCTGCTGTCAGACCGCGTGTGACCGTCTCTCCCCCCTCCCTCCACAGACCTGCGGCGCCTGGTGTCTGAGACAGTGTCTTGAATTTCAGAAATTTGGGTGGACAGCCACACCTAAATGAACATCTTTGTGACATCCTGAATCGCTAAATCGACATCACCCTTAATAGGACTGTTGAATTTTGTGTAGAATTTCCACCTTCAAAAGGTTTCTTGTCAAGGCTATGACTTATGTAACCAAATCATATTTAATAGCATGAATTAAACGTGTGAAATTGTGGCATCAATTGACATTATTCCTGGATAACACCATCTTTTTGGCTTCATACTCACACTCTTGCCAAAAGTAATTTTAGGATACTGGTTATTATCATGCAAATTTTAACCTCAATATCCACCTCCTTCTGGAATAGTGACGTCCTCTCAGCATTCATCACACTCTTGCAAAACACAATTTCAGGACACTGGTCTGAGATGTACTGCTGCTGTCAGACCGCGTGTGACCGTCTCCCCCCCCCCCCCCCCCTCCCTCCACAGACCTGTGGCGCCTGGTGTCTGAGATGTACTGCTGCTGCCAGACCGCGTGTGACCGTCTCTCCCCCTCCCCCCCCCCCCCCCACAGACCTGTGGCGGCTGGTGTCTGAGATGTACTGCTGCTGTCAGACCGCGTGTGACCGTCTCCCCCCCTCCCTCCTCCACAGACCTGTGGCGCCTGGTGTCTGAGATGTACTGCTACTGTCAGACCGCGTGTGAACCCCTCCCCCTCCCTCCCCTCCCCCACAGACCTGCGGCGGCTGGTATCTGAGATGTACTGCTGTTGTCAGACCGCGTGTGACCGTCCCCCCCCCCCTCCACAGACCTGCGGCGGCTGGTGTCTGAGATGTACTGCTGCTGTCGTCAGACCGCGTGTGACCGTCTCCCCCCCCCCCCCCCCCTCCCTCCTCCACAGACCTGCGGCGGCTGGTGTCTGAGATGTACTGCTGCTGTCAGACCGCGTGTGACCGTCTCCCCCCCCCCCCCCCTCCCTCCTCCACAGACCTGCGGCGGCTGGTGTCTGAGATGTACTGCTGCTGTCAGACCGCGTGTGACCGTCTCCCCCCCCCCCCCTCCCTCCACAGACCTGCGGCGCCTGGTGTCTGAGATGTACTGCTGCTGCCAGACCGCGTGTGACCGTCTCTCCCCCTCCCCCTCCCCCCCCCCCCCACAGACCTGTGGCGGCTGGTGTCTGAGATGTACTGCTGCTGTCAGACCGCGTGTGACCGTCTCCCCCCCCCCCCCCTCCCTCCTCCACAGACCTGCGGCGGCTGGTGTCTGAGATGTACTGCTGCTGTCAGACCGCGTGTGACCGTCTCCCCCTCCCTCCACAGACCTGCGGCGGCTGGTGTCTGAGACGTACTGCTGCTGTCAGACCGCGTGTGACCGTCTTCCCCCCCCCCCCCTCCCTCCACAGACCTGCGGCGGCTGGTGTCTGAGATGTACTGCTGCTGTCAGACCGCGTGTGACCGTCTGTCAGAGGCCGTGGGACAGCCGCAGCAGGGCGCCGAGTCGGTGTTCTCCTGCCCCGGCCAGCTGTCCGCCCTGGTGCGGCTCTGCCTGCAGCAGATGGCGCTGGGTGAGTGTTGGCCTAGCTGCTGGCTCCGACAGATGGCGCTGGGTGAGTGTTGGCCTAGATGCTGGCTCCGACAGATGGCGCTGGGTGAGTGTTGGCCTAGATGCTGGCTCCGACAGATGGCGCTGGGTGAGTGTTGCCTAGATGCTCGCTCCGACAGATGGCGCTGGGTGAGTGTTGGCCTAGATGCTCGCTCCGACAGATGGCGCTGGGTGAGTGTTGCCTAGATGCTGGCTCCGACAGATGGCGCTGGGTGAGTGTTGGCCTAGATGCTGGCTCCGACAGATGGCGCTGGGTGAGTGTTGGCCTAGATGCTCGCTCCGACAGATGGCGCGGGGAGGTTTCTCGTCGTTTCTTGTCGTCTCTCAGGACCGTTAATAACCATGTGAGGTCGCACTAAGAACTATGGTCGCACTATGGTCGTACTATGGGCGTACTATGGTCGTACTATGGTCGTACTATGGTCGTACTATGAACTTGTGTGTGCCCTTGCGGACGTCTGGGCTAGCCGAAGTAACTTGGAATCTGTATATCGATGTCCAGGCTTTTCAGTTTTTGTTTATCATTAAAAATTGACTATTTGTAGATGCTTGTCGCCCATCAGCTGAGCATTGCTGTTACCCCGTCAGTATAAGTTGCTTTCTAGGGTTACCAGTTGCTCGTTTGATTTTTGTCTCTACTTCGTATACCCCTTTGTGTGGTTTGTGAGTTGTGTCGATAGAGTTTGATTTGTACGGTCACCACGAGATGTCTCTGTCTGTTTACAGGCCTGAGTAAGCTGGCGCTCACGTTTGATTTGTACGGTCGCCACGAGATGTCTCTGTCTGCAGGCCTGAGTAAGCTGGCGCTCACGTTTGATTTGTACGGTCACCACGAGATGTCTCTGTCTGTTTACAGGCCTGAGTAAGCTGGCGCTCACGTTTGATTTGTACGGTCGCCACGAGATGTCTCTGTCTGCAGGCCTGAGTAAGCTGGCGCTCACGTTTGATTTGTACGGTCACCACGAGATGTCTGTCTGTTTACAGGCCTGAGTAAGCTGGCGCTCACGTTTGATTTGTACGATCACCACGAGATGTCTCTGTCTGTTTACAGGCCTGAGTAAGCTGGCGCTCACGTTTGATTTGTACGGTCGCCACGAGATGTCTCTGTCTGTTTACAGGCCTGAGTAAGCTGGCGCTCACGTTTGATTTGTACGGTCGCCACGAGATGTCTCTGGGATCGGAGGAGCGGCGGGAGGTGATTCGCTACGCCCAGTCCAGACTGCCACAGTTTCTGGCCCAGCTGCAGAGGTGAGCACTGCTCACATTTCACGCCTTACGACAGGTGAGCACTGCTCACATTCCACGCCTTACGAGAGGTGAGCACTGCTCACATTTCACGCCTTACGAGAGGTGAGCACTGTCCCATTTTTCACGCCTTACGAGAGGTGAGCACTGCTCACATTTCACGCCTTACGAGAGGTGAGCTCACATTTCACGCCTTACGAGAGGTGAGCACTGCTCACATTTCACGCCTTACGAGAGGTGAGCACTGATCACATTTCACGACTTACGAGAGGTGAGCACTGCTCACATTTCACGCCTTACGAGAGGTGAGCACTGTCCACATTTCACGCCTTACTAGAGGTGAGCACTGCTCACATTTCACGCCTTACGAGATGTGAGCTCACATTTCACGCCTTACGAGAGGTGAGCTCACATTTCACGCCTTACGAGAGGTGAGCACTGCTCACATTTCACGCCTTACGAGAGGTGAGCACTGCTCACATTTCACGCCTTACGAGAGGTGAGCACTGCTCACATTTCACGCCTCACATCTCATGCGACGTTCTCACACGTCGAAACCTAATCTATCTTACACCTCACATAGGACACCTCACACTGCATACTTCACATCTCATTCGTATGAGGTGCGTCATGTGTGTCACACGCAGTGTTGCGCCTTCGTCTATTTATCGTCTATTTATTATTGTTGCCATTCTACTTTGCAGCTGCCCTGGACTTGCTTGATATGGTAATGGTTTCCTTAGATAAGTTATATCGTTGGTAATGGAGTTAATGAAGGAATAGATATGCGAGCTGATGTCGTTGCTAGGTGAAGTTAATGGTGGTGTTCGTGGTTCCTGCGTTGTCAGGATCTTACGTGGACTGCGCACGCTGCTGTCGTCGGCTAACCAGGCACAGAGAGCCGAGCTGGCCGCCCGCTCCGTATTCGAGGTGAGGTTCTGCCCGAGCTGAGGTGAGGTTCTGCCCGAGCTGGCCCGCTCCGTATCCCAGGTGAGGTTCTGCCCGAGGTGGCCGCCCGCTCCGTATCCCAGGTGAGGTTCTGCCGCAGCAGCCAGCGGTGCGAAGTACGTAGGCACAGTGATGACCTCGCTCCTCAGCGCAGTGGCTTACGATATTAACGCTGCATTATTTCTACGCAGGGTGACGTTGGTCGTTGGTATTGGGAATGTCGTGGCTTGTGTGAGGTAGGGTGGCGTACTTTAACGAGTTTTTGCATATATCGTGCTAAGTATTGTGTAGTGTGTGTGTGTGTATGTGTAAGTATGTGTGTGGTAGATGATTAGCGAGAGCTCACTTAAGTCCATGTCTGTACCTAGCAGCTAGTTTCGATATATCACTTCTGTTACTATTCAAACGGCGTGCTGCTACCGTCAATCTTGCTAGCAGCCCTCTTTCCTCTGTCTGGGCCGTTGCTGTGACCTGCCAATGCGACCTGTCATTGTCTCTGTGAGTTTTCTGCGGCTCTGTGACCTGCTTTTGACGTGCCCGCTGCCAGCTGGAGTGGCTGACCACTACCGTCTCGACGCTGCTGGAGGAGAGTAAGGCCTTCCTGGAAGCGGCTCTCAGCCCCCTCACCGTCCCGGACGGACCGGCTGGACGGCGGGACGGCTCGCTCACATATGTAAGGGATCTGCCGAGGCTCCTAAGTGTAGGAATACGGGTTATGATTGAGTGGTGAAGTGTGGGAATGCGGGTTATGGTGTGAGGGGGTGAAGTGTGAGAATGTGGGTTATGGTGTGGGGGGTGAAGTGAGGGTTATGGTGTGAGGGGTGAAGTGTGGGAATGTGGGTTATGGTGTGAGTGGGTGAAGTGTGGGAATGTGGGTTATGGTGTGAGGGGGTGAAGTGTGGGAATGTGGGTTATGGTGTGAGGGGTGAAGTGTGGGAATGTGGGTTATCGTGTGAAGTGTGGGAATGTGGGTTATGGTGTGAAGTGTGGGAATGCGGGTTATGGTGTGAGGGGGTGAAGTGTGGGAATGTGGGTTATGGTGTGAGGGGGTGAAGTGTGGGAATGTGGGTTATGGTGTGAGGGGTGAAGTGTGGGAATGTGGGTTATGGTGTGAGGGGTGAAGTGTGGGAATGCGGGTTATGGTATGAAGTGTGGGAATGCGGGTTATGGTGTGAGGGGGTGAAGTGTGGGAATGCGGGTTATGGTGTGAGGGGTGAAGTGTGGGAATCTGGGTTATGGTGTGAAGTGTGGGAATGCGGGTTATGGTGTGACGTGTGGGAATGCTGGTTATGGTGTGAAGTGTGGGAATGCGGGTTATGGTGTGAGGGGTGAAGTGTCGGAATGTGGGTTATGGTGTGAAGTGTGGGAATGTGGGTTATGGTGTGAGGGGGTGAAGTGTGGGAATGTGGGTTATGGTGTGAGGGGTGAAGTGTGGGAATGCGGGTTATGGTGTGAAGTGTGGGAATGCGGGTTATGGTGTGAGGGGGTGAAGTGTGGGAATGTGGGTTATGGTGTGAGGGGTGAAGTGTGGGAATGTGGGTTATGGTGTGAAGTGTGGGAATGTGGGTTATGGTGTGAAGTGTGGGAATGTGGGTTATGGTGTGAGGGGGTGAAGTGTGGGAATGCAGGTTATGGTGTGAGGGGGTGAAGTGTGGGAATGCGGGTTATGGTGTGAGGGGGTGAAGTGTGGGAATGTGGGTTATGGTGTGAGGGGTCAAGTGTGGGAATGTGGGTTATGGTGTGAGGGGGTGAAGTGTGGGAATGCGGGTTATGGTGTGAGGGGGTGAAGTGTGGGAATGCGGGTTATGATTGAGTGGTGAAGTGTGGGAATGCGGGTTATGGTGTGAGGGGGTGAAGTGGGGGAATGTGGGTTATGGTGTGAGGGGTGAAGTGTGGGAATGTGGGTTATGGTGTGAGGGGGTGAAGTGTGGGAATGTGGGTTATGGTGTGAGGGGGTGAAGTGTGGGTTATGGTGTGAGGGGATGAAGTGTGGGAATGTGGGTTATGGTGTGAGGGGGTGAAGTGTGGGATTGTGGGTTATGGTGTGAGGGGGTGAAGTGTGGGAATGCTGGTTGTGGTGTGAGGGGGTGAAGTGTGGGAATGCGGGTTATGGTGTGAGGGGTGAAGTGGGGGAATGCGGATTATGGTGTGAGGGGGTGAAGTGTGGGAATGCGGGTTATGGTGTGAGGGGGTGAAGTGTGGGAATGTGGGTTATGGTGTGAGGGGGTGAAGTGCGGGAATGCGGGTTATGGTGTGAGGGGTGAAGTGTGGGAATGCGGGTTATGGTGTGAGGAGGTGAAGTGTGGGAATGTGGGTTATGGTGTGAGGGGTGAAGTGTGGGAATGTGAGTTATGGTGTGAGGGGTGAAGTGTGGGAATGTGGGTTATGGTGTGAGGGGGTGAAGTGTGGGAATGCGGGTTATAGTGTGAGGGGGTGAAGTGTGGGAATGCGGGTTATGGTGTGAGGGGGTGAAGTGTGGGAATGAGGGTTATGGTGTGAGGGGGTGAAGTGTGGGAATGCTGGTTATGGTGTGAGGGGTGAAGTGTGGGAATGAGGGTTATGGTGTGAGGGGATGAAGTGCGGGAATGCGGGTTATGGTGTGAGGGGGTGAAGTGTGGGAATGCGGGTTATGGTGTGAGGGGATGAAGTGTGGGAATGCGGGTTATGGTGTGAGGGGGTGAAGTGTGGGAATACGGGTTATGATTGAGTGGTGAAGTGTGGGAATGTGGGTAATGGTGTGAGGGGGTGAAGTGTGGGAATACGGGTTGTGATTGAGTGGTGAAGTGTGGGAATGCGGGTTATGGTGTGAGGGGGTGAAGTGTGGGAGTACGGGTTATGATTGAGTGGTGAAGTGTGGGAATGCGGGTTATGGTGTGAGGGGTGAAGTGTGGGTTATGGTGTGAGGGGGTGAAGTGTGGCAATGAGGGTTATGGTGTGAGGGGTGAAGTGTGGGTTATGGTGTGAGGGGTGAAGTGTGGGAATGAGGGTTATGGTGTGAGGGGTGAAGTGTGGGAATGAGGGTTATGGTGTGAGGGATGAAGTGTGAGTTATGGTGTGAGGGGTGAAGTGTGGGAATGCGGGTTATGGTGTGAGGGGGTGAAGTGTGGGAATGTGGGTTATGGTGTGAGGGGGTGAAGTGTGGGAATGAGGGTTATGGTGTGAGGGGTGAAGTGTGGGAATGTGGGTTATGGTGTGAGGGGGTGAAGTGTCGGAATGTGGGTTATGGTGTGAGGGGGTGAAGTGTGGGAATGCAGGTTATGGTGTGAGGGGTGAAGTGTGGGAATGTGGGTTATGGTGTGAGGGGGTGAAGTGTGGGAATGAGGGTTATGGTGTGAGGGGTGAAGTGTGGGAATGTGGGTTATGGTGTGAGGGGGTGAAGTGTGGGAATGTGGGTTATGGTGTGAGGGGTGAAGTGTGGGAATGTGGGTTATGGTGTGAGGGGGTGAAGTGTGGGAATGTGGGTTATGGTGTGAGGGGGTGAAGTGTGGGAATGTGGGTTATGGTGTGAGGGGTGAAGTGTGGGTTATGGTGTGAGGGGTGAAGTGTGGGAATGCGGGTTATGGTGTGAGGGGGTGAAGTGTGGGAATGTGGGTTATGGTGTGAGGGGGTGAAGTGTGGGAATGCAGGTTATGGTGTGAGGGGGCGAAGTGTGGATAGGTGGGTTATGGTGTGAGGGGGTGAAGTGTGGGAATACGGGTTATGATTGAGTGGTGAAGTGTGGGAATGTGGGTTATGGTGTGAGGGGGTGAAGTGGGGGAATGCAAGTTATGGTGTGAGGGATGAAGTGTGGGAATGTGGGTTATGGTGTGAGGGGGTGAAGTGTGAGAATGCGGGTTATGGTGTGAGGGGTGAAGTGTGGGTTATGGTGTTAGGGGTGAAGTGTGGGAATGCGGGTTATGGTGTGAGGGGTGAAGTGTGGGTTATGGTGTGAGGGGTGAAGTGTGGGTTATGGTGTGAGGGGTGAAGTGTGGGAATGTGGGTTATGGTGTGAGGGGGTGAAGTGTGGGAATGCGGGTTATGGTGTGAGGGGGTGAAGTGTGGGAATGTGGGTTATGGTGTGAGGGGTGAAGTGTGAGAATGCGGGTTATGGTGTGAGGGGGTGAAGTGTGGGAATACGGGTTATGGTGTGAGGGGGTGAAGTATGGGAATGTGAGTTATGGTGTGAGGGGGTGAAGTGTGGGAATGCGGGTTATGGTGTGAGGGGGTGAAGTGTGGGAATGCGGGTTATGGTGTGAGGGGGTGAAGTGTGGGAATGTGGGTTATGGTGTGAGGGGGTGAAGTGTGGGAATGCGGGTTATGGTGTGAGGGGGTGAAGTGTGGGAATACGGGTTATGGTGTGAGGGGGTGAAGTGTGAGAATGCTGGTTATGGTGTGAGGGGTGAAGTGTGGGAATGCGTGTTATGGTGTGAGGGGTGAAGTGTATGAATACGGGTTATGATTGAGTGGTGAAGTGTGGGAATGCGGGTTATGGTGTGAGGGGGTGAAGTGTGAGAATGTGGGTTATGGTGTGAGGGGGTGAAGTGTGGGAATGAGGGTTATGGTGTGAGGGGTGAAGTGGAGGAATGCGGGTTATGGTGTGAGGGGGTGAAGTGTGGGAATGAGGGTTATGGTGTGAGGGGTGAAGTGGGGGAATGCGGGTTATGGTGTGAGGGGGTGAAGTGTGGGAATGAGGGTTGTGGTGTGAAGGGTGAAGTGGGGGAATGCGGGTTATGGTGTGAGGGGGTGAAGTGTGGGAATAAGGGTTATGGTGTGAGGGGTGAAGTGGGGGAATGCGGGTTATGGTGTGAGGGGGTGAAGTGTGGGAATGTGGGTTATTGTGTGAGGGGGTGAAGTATGGGGATGCGGGTTATGATTGAGTGGTGAAGTGTGGGAATGCAGGTTATGGTGTGAGGGGGTGAAGTGTGAGAATGCGGGTTATGGTGTGAGGGGGTGAAGTGTGGGAATGCGGGTTATGATTGAGTGGTGAAGTGTGGGAATGTGGGTTATGGTGTGAGGGGGTGAAGTGTGAGAATGCGGGTTATGGTGTGAGGGGGTGAAGTGGGGGAATGCGGGTTATGGTGTGAGGGGGTGAAGTGTGGGAATGTGGGTTATTGTGTGAGGGGGTGAAGTGTGGGGATGCGGGTTATGATTGAGTGGTGAAGTGTGGGAATGTGGGTTATGGTGTGAGGGGGTGAAGTGTGAGAATGCGGGTTATGGTGTGAGGGGGTGAAGTGTGGGAATGCGGGTTATGATTGAGTGGTGGAATGTGGGTTATGGTGTGAGGGGGTGAAGTGTGGGAATGCTGGTTATGGTGTGAGGGGGTGAAGTGTGGGTTTTGGTGTGAGGGGGTGAAGTGTGGGTTATGGTGTGAAGGGGTGAAGTGTGGGAATGCAGGTTATGGTGTGAGGGGGTGAAGTGTGGGAATGCAGGTTATGATTGAGTGGTGAAGTGTGGGAATGTGGGTTATGGTGTGAGGGGGTGAAGTGAAAAAATGCTGGTTATGGTGTGAGGGGTGAAGTGTGGGTTATGGTGTGAGGGGATGAAGTGTGGGAATGTGGGTTATGATTGAGTGGTGAAGTGTGGGAATGTGGGTTTTTGGTGTGAGGGGTGAAGTGTGGGAATGCGGGTTATGATTGAGTGGTGTAGTGTGGGAATGCGGGTTATGGTGTGAGGGGGTGAAGTGTGGGAATGCAGGTTATGATTGAGTGGTGAAGTGTGGGAATGTGGGTTATGGTGTGAGGGGGTGAAGTGTGGGAATGTGGGTTATGGTGTGAGGGGGTGAAGTGTGGGAATGCGGGTTATGATTGAGTGGTGAAGTGTGGGAATGTGGGTTATGGTGTGAGGGGGTAAAGTGTGGGAATGCAGGTTATGGTGTGAGGGGGTGAAGTGTGGGAATGCGGGTTATGGTGTGAGGGGGTGAAGTGGGGGGATGCGGGTTATGATTGAGTGGTGAAGTGTGGGAATGCGGGTTATGGTGTGAGGGGGTGAAGTGGGGGAATGCAGGTTATGATTGAGTGGTGAAGTGTGGGAATGCGGATTATTGTGTGAAGGGGTGAAGTGTGGGAATGCGGGTTATGGTGTGAGGGGTGAAGTGTGGGTTATGGTGTGAGGGGTGAAGTGTGGGAATGCGGGTTATGGTGTGAGGGGTGAAGTGTGTGAATGAGGGTTATGGTGTGAGAGGGTGAAGTGTGGGAATGTGGGTTATGGTGTGAGGGGTGAAGTGTGGGTTATGGTGTGAGGGGTGAAGTGTGGGTTTGCGGGTTATGGTGTGAGGGGGTGAAGTGTGGGAATGAGGGTTATGGTGTGAGGGGGTGAAGTGTGGGAATGCAGGTTATGGTGTGAGGGGTGAAGTGTGGGTTATGGTGTGAGGGGTGAAGTGTGGGTTATGGTGTGAGGGGGGTGAAGTGTGGGAATGCAGGTTATGGTGTGAGGGGGTGAAGTGTGGGAATGCGAGTTATGATTGAGTGGTGAAGTGTGGGAATGTGGGTTATGGTGTGAGGGGTGAAGTGTGGGTTATGGTGTGAGGGGTGAAGTGTGGGTTATGGTGTGAGGGGGTGAAGTGTGAGAATGTGGGTTATGGTGTGAGGGGGTGAAGTTTGGGAATGCGAGTTATGGTGTGAGGGGGTGAAGTGTGAGAATGCGGGTTATGGTGTGAGGGGGTGAAGTGTGAGAATGTGGGTTATGGTGTGAGGGGGTGAAGTGTGGGAATGCGGGTTATGGTGTGAGGGGGTGAAGTGTGGGAATGCGGGCTATGGTGTGAGGGGGTGAAGTGTGGGAATGCGGGTTATGGTGTGAGGGGGTGAAGTGTGAAAATGCGGGTTATGGTGTGAGGGGTGAAGTGTGGGAATGCGGGTTATGGTGTGAGGGGTGAAGTGTGGGAATGTGGGTTATGGTGTGAGGGGGTGAAATGTGGGTTATGGTGTGAGGGGGTGAAGTGTGAGAATGTGGGTTATGGTGTGAGGGGGTGAAGTGTGGGAATGCGGGTTATGGTGTGAGGGGGTGAAGTGGGGGAATGCGGGTTATGGTGTGAGGGGGTGAAGTGTGGGAATGTAGGTTATGGTGTGAGGGGGTGAAGTGTGGGAATGAGGGTTATGGTGTGAGGGGGTGAAGTGTGGGAATGTGGGTTATGATTGAGTGGTGAAGTGTGGGAATGTGAGTTATGGTGTGAGGGGGTGAAGTGTGGGAATGTGGGTTATGATGTGAGGGGGTGAAGTGTGGGAATGCGGGTTATGATTGAGTGGTGAAGTGTGGGAATGTGGGTTATGGTGTGAGGGGGTGAAGTGTGGGAATGCGGGTTATGATTGAGTGGTGAAGTGTGGGAATGTGGGTTATGGTGTGAGGGGTGAAGTGGGGGAATGCAGGTTATGGTGTGAGGGGGTGAAGTGTGGGAATGTGGGTTATGGTGTGAGGGGGTGAAGTGTGGGAATGTGGGTTATGGTGTGAGGGGGTGAAGTGTGGGAATGTGGGTTATGGTGTGAGGGGGTGAAGTGTGGGAATGCGGGTTATGGTGTGAGGGGGTGAAGTGTGAGAATGTGTGTTATGGTGTGAGGGGGTGAAGTGTGAGAATGTGGGTTATGGTGTGAGGGGGAGAAGTGTGAGAATGTGGGTTATGGTGTGAGGGGGTGAAGTGTGGGAATGCAGGTTATGGTGTGAGGGGGTGAAGTGTGGGAATGCGGGTTATGATTGAGTGGTGAAGTGGGGGAATGCGGGTTATGGTGTGAGGGGGTGAAGTGTGGGAATGTGGGTTATGGTGTGATGGGGTGAAGTGTGGGAATGAGGGTTATGGTGTGAGGGGGTGAAGTGTGGGAATGTGGGTTATGGTGTGAGGGGGTGAAGTGTGGGAATGTGGGTTATGGTGTGAGGGGTGAAGTGTGGGTTATGGTGTGAGGGGTGAAGTGTGGGAATGCGGGTTATGGTGTGAGGGGGTGAAGTGTGGGAATGTGGGTTATGGTGTGAGGGGGTGAAGTGTGGGAATGCGGGTTATGGTGTGAGGGGGCGAAGTGTGGATAGGTGGGTTATGGTGTGAGGGGGTGAAGTGTGGGAATACGGGTTATGATTGAGTGGTGAAGTGTGGGAATGTGGGTTATGGTGTGAGGGGGTGAAGTGGGGGAATGCAAGTTATGGTGTGAGGGATGAAGTGTGGGAATGTGGGTTATGGTGTGAGGGGGTGAAGTGTGAGAATGCGGGTTATGGTGTGAGGGGTGAAGTGTGGGTTATGGTGTTAGGGGTGAAGTGTGGGAATGCGGGTTATGGTGTGAGGGGTGAAGTGTGGGTTATGGTGTGAGGGGTGAAGTGTGGGTTATGGTGTGAGGGGTGAAGTGTGGGAATGTGGGTTATGGTGTGAGGGGTGAAGTGTGGGAATGCGGGTTATGGTGTGAGGGGGTGAAGTGTGGGAATGTGGGTTATGGTGTGAGGGGTGAAGTGTGAGAATGCGGGTTATGGTGTGAGGGGGTGAAGTGTGGGAATACGGGTTATGGTGTGAGGGGGTGAAGTATGGGAATGTGAGTTATGGTGTGAGGGGTGAAGTGCGGGTTATGGTGTGAGGGGGTGAAGTGTGGGAATGCGGGTTATGGTGTGATGGGGTGAAGTGTGGGAATGCGGGTTATGGTGTGAGGGGGTGAAGTGTGGGAATGTGGGTTATGGTGTGAGGGGGTGAAGTGTGGGAATGAGGGTTATGGTGTGAGGGGTGAAGTGTGGGAATGCGGGTTATGGTGTGAGGGGGTGAAGTGTGAGAATGCGGGTTATGGTGTGAGGGGGTGAAGTGTGGGAATGAGGGTTATGGTGTGAGGGGTGAAGTGGAGGAATGCGGGTTATGGTGTGAGGGGGTGAAGTGTGGGAATGAGGGTTATGGTGTGAGGGGTGAAGTGGGGGAATGCGGGTTATGGTGTGAGGGGGTGAAGTGTGGGAATGAGGGTTGTGGTGTGAAGGGTGAAGTGGGGGAATGCGGGTTATGGTGTGAGGGGGTGAAGTGTGGGAATAAGGGTTATGGTGTGAGGGGTGAAGTGGGGGAATGCGGGTTATGGTGTGAGGGGGTGAAGTGTGGGAATGTGGGTTATTGTGTGAGGGGGTGAAGTGTGGGGATGCGGGTTATGATTGAGTGGTGAAGTGTGGGAATGCAGGTTATGGTGTGAGGGGGTGAAGTGTGAGAATGCGGGTTATGGTGTGAGGGGGTGAAGTGTGGGAATGCGGGTTATGATTGAGTGGTGAAGTGTGGGAATGTGGGTTATGGTGTGAGGGGGTGAAGTGTGAGAATGCGGGTTATGGTGTGAGGGGGTGAAGTGGGGGAATGCGGGTTATGGTGTGAGGGGGTGAAGTGTGGGAATGTGGGTTATTGTGTGAGGGGGTGAAGTGTGGGGATGCGGGTTATGATTGAGTGGTGAAGTGTGGGAATGTGGGTTATGGTGTGAGGGGGTGAAGTGTGAGAATGCGGGTTATGGTGTGAGGGGGTGAAGTGTGGGAATGCGGGTTATGATTGAGTGGTGGAATGTGGGTTATGGTGTGAGGGGGTGAAGTGTGGGAATGCTGGTTATGGTGTGAGGGGGTGAAGTGTGGGTTTTGGTGTGAGGGGGTGAAGTGTGGGTTATGGTGTGAAGGGGTGAAGTGTGGGAATGCAGGTTATGGTGTGAGGGGGTGAAGTGTGGGAATGCAGGTTATGATTGAGTGGTGAAGTGTGGGAATGTGGGTTATGGTGTGAGGGGGTGAAGTGAAACAATGCTGGTTATGGTGTGAGGGGTGAAGTGTGGGTTATGGTGTGAGGGGATGAAGTGTGGGAATGTGGGTTATGATTGAGTGGTGAAGTGTGGGAATGTGGGTTTTTGGTGTGAGGGGTGAAGTGTGGGAATGCGGGTTATGATTGAGTGGTGTAGTGTGGGAATGCGGGTTATGGTGTGAGGGGGTGAAGTGTGGGAATGCAGGTTATGATTGAGTGGTGAAGTGTGGGAATGTGGGTTATGGTGTGAGGGGGTGAAGTGTGGGAATGTGGGTTATGGTGTGAGGGGGTGAAGTGTGGGAATGCGGGTTATGATTGAGTGGTGAAGTGTGGGAATGTGGGTTATGGTGTGAGGGGGTAAAGTGTGGGAATGCAGGTTATGGTGTGAGGGGGTGAAGTGTGGGAATGCGGGTTATGGTGTGAGGGGGTGAAGTGGGGGGATGCGGGTTATGATTGAGTGGTGAAGTGTGGGAATGCGGGTTATGGTGTGAGGGGTGAAGTGGGGGAATGCAGGTTATGATTGAGTGGTGAAGTGTGGGAATGCGGATTATTGTGTGAAGGGGTGAAGTGTGGGAATGCGGGTTATGGTGTGAGGGGTGAAGTGTGGGTTATGGTGTGAGGGGTGAAGTGTGGGAATGCGGGTTATGGTGTGAGGGGTGAAGTGTGTGAATGAGGGTTATGGTGTGAGAGGGTGAAGTGTGGGAATGTGGGTTATGGTGTGAGGGGTGAAGTGTGGGTTATGGTGTGAGGGGTGAAGTGTGGGTTTGCGGGTTATGGTGTGAGGGGGTGAAGTGTGGGAATGAGGGTTATGGTGTGAGGGGGTGAAGTGTGGGAATGCAGGTTATGGTGTGAGGGGTGAAGTGTGGGTTATGGTGTGAGGGGTGAAGTGTGGGTTATGGTGTGAGGGGGGTGAAGTGTGGGAATGCGGGTTATGGTGTGAGGGGGTGAAGTGTGGGAATGCGAGTTATGATTGAGTGGTGAAGTGTGGGAATGTGGGTTATGGTGTGAGGGGTGAAGTGTGGGTTATGGTGTGAGGGGTGAAGTGTGGGTTATGGTGTGAGGGGGTGAAGTGTGAGAATGTGGGTTATGGTGTGAGGGGGTGAAGTTTGGGAATGCGGGTTATGGTGTGAGGGGGTGAAGTGTGAGAATGTGGGTTATGGTGTGAGGGGATGAAGTGTGAGAATGCGGGTTATGGTGTGAGGGGGTGAAGTGTGAGAATGTGGGTTATGGTGTGAGGGGGTGAAGTGTGGGAATGCGGGTTATGGTGTGAGGGGGTGAAGTGTGGGAATGCGGGCTATGGTGTGAGGGGGTGAAGTGTGGGAATGCGGGTTATGGTGTGAGGGGGTGAAGTGTGGGAATGCGGGTTATGGTGTGAGGGGTGAAGTGTGGGAATGCGGGTTATGGTGTGAGGGGTGAAGTGTGGGAATGTGGGTTATGGTGTGAGGGGGTGAAATGTGGGTTATGGTGTGAGGGGGTGAAGTGTGAGAATGTGGGTTATGGTGTGAGGGGGTGAAGTGTGGGAATGCGGGTTATGGTGTGAGGGGGTGAAGTGGGGGAATGCGGGTTATGGTGTGAGGGGGTGAAGTGTGGGAATGTAGGTTATGGTGTGAGGGGGTGAAGTGTGGGAATGAGGGTTATGGTGTGAGGGGGTGAAGTGTGGGAATGTGGGTTATGATTGAGTGGTGAAGTGTGGGAATGTGAGTTATGGTGTGAGGGGGTGAAGTGTGGGAATGTGGGTTATGATGTGAGGGGGTGAAGTGTGGGAATGCGGGTTATGATTGAGTGGTGAAGTGTGGGAATGTGGGTTATGGTGTGAGGGGGTGAAGTGTGGGAATGCGGGTTATGATTGAGTGGTGAAGTGTGGGAATGTGGGTTATGGTGTGAGGGGTGAAGTGGGGGAATGCAGGTTATGGTGTGAGGGGGTGAAGTGTGGGAATGTGGGTTATGGTGTGAGGGGGTGAAGTGTGGGAATGTGGGTTATGGTGTGAGGGGGTGAAGTGTGGGAATGTGGGTTATGGTGTGAGGGGGTGAAGTGTGGGAATGCGGGTTATGGTGTGAGGGGGTGAAGTGTGAGAATGTGTGTTATGGTGTGAGGGGGTGAAGTGTGAGAATGTGGGTTATGGTGTGAGGGGGAGAAGTGTGAGAATGTGGGTTATGGTGTGAGGGGGTGAAGTGTGGGAATACAGGTTATGGTGTGAGGGGGTGAAGTGTGGGAATGCGGGTTATGATTGAGTGGTGAAGTGGGGGAATGCGGGTTATGGTGTGAGGGGGTGAAGTGTGGGAATGTGGGTTATGGTGTGATGGGGTGAAGTGTGGGAATGAGGGTTATGGTGTGAGGGGGTGAAGTGTGGGAATGTGGGTTATGGTGTGAGGGGGTGAAGTGTGGGTTATGGTGTGAGGGGGTGAAGTGTGGGAATGTGGGTTATGATTGAGTGGTGAAGTGTGGGAATTTGGGTTATGGTGTGAGGGGGTGAAGTGTGGGAATGTGGGTTATGGTGTGAGGGGGTGAAGTGTGGGAATGTGGGTTATGGTGTGAGGGGGTGAAGTGTGGGAATGCGGGTTATGATTGAGTGGTGAAGTGTGGGAATGTGGGTTATGGTGAGAGGGGGTGAAGTGGGGGAATGCGGGTTATGGTGTGAGGGGGTGAAGTGGGGGAATACGGGTTATGGTGTGAGGGGGTGAAGTTTGGGAATGTGTGTTATGGTGTGAGGGGTGAAGTGTGGGTTATGGTGTGAGGGGTGAAGTGTGGGAATGTGGGTTATGGTGTGAGGGGTGAAGTTTGGGAATGCGGTTTATGGTGTGAGGGGTGAAGTGTGGGAATGTGGGTTATGGTGTGAGGGGGTGAAGTGTGTGAATGCGGGTTATGGTGTGAGGGGGTGAAGTGTGGGAATGTGGGTTATGGTGTGAGGGGGTGAAGTGTGGGAATGTGGGTTATGGTGTGAGGGGGTGAAGTGTGGGAATGTGGGTTATGGTGTGAGGGGGTGAAGTGTGGGAATGTGGGTTATGGTGTGAGGGGGTGAAGTGTGGGAATGTGGGTTATGGTGTGAGGGGTGAAGTGTGGGAATGCAGGTTATGGTGTGAGGGGGTGAAGTGCGAGTTATGGTGTGAGGGGATGAACTACTGAAGGCGCCTCGTCGCTAGGCTGGCGTTAACACGGCTCGCTCAGCTATATCAGCTGCATGGTGCCGGGTTGAGTATGCGGTTGTATTCAGTTATTGCTATGGTCTCGGTGGTGGGATGCCCGGGTGCTGTGAACCCTGTAGAAGATTTTAGAAGTTATACTTCTAAGCCAAGAGTGTGAGGTATAAGGTATAAGGCCAGCTAATGTGTGAGGTATAAGGCCAGCTAATGAACTTAGATTCAGGCGGCTGATCCCAACTCAAGTTTGGCATTTATCTTTGTTGGCCAGAAAGGTGTGACCTGAGATAGACGGTTTGAAATATAATATCGTCACGGATCCGGATCCGGATCCGTGACGGATCCTTCGACCTTGTTACGTTTTAATCAATTGCTCCTATACGCTAGCATGACGTCACGATTCACCAGCGTCAGCCCTCTGCTCTACATCACTGACTCCCCAGCAGCTGCTGTTATATCACGTCACTACATCACTGACTCCCCAGCTGCTGTTATATCACGTCACTACATCACTGACTCCGCTGCTGCTGTTATATCACATAATTACATCACTGACTCCCCAACTGCTGTTATATCACGTCACTACATCACTGACTCCATAGCTGCTGTTATATCACATCATTACGTCACTGACTCCCAGCTGCTGTTATATCACGTCATTACATCACTGACTCCCCAGCTGCTGTTATATCACATCATTACATCACTGACTCCCAGCTGCAGTTATATCACATCATCCCTGCTGCTGTTATATCACATCATTACGTCACTGACTCCCCAGCTGCTGTTATATCACATCATCTCTGCTGCTGTTATATCACATCATTACATCACTGACTCCCCAGCTGCTGTTATATCACATCATCTCTACTGCTGTTATATCACATCATTACATCACTGACTCCCCAGCTGCTGTTATATCACATCATCTCTGCTGATGTTATATCACATCATTACATCACTGACTCCCCAGCTGCTGTTATATCACATCATCTCTGCTGATGTTATATCACATCATTACATCACTGACTCCCCAGCTGCTGTTGTATCACATCATCTCTGCTGCTGTTATATCACAGCATTACATCACTGACTCCCCAGCTGATGTTATATCACATCATCTCTGCTGCTGTTATATCACATCATTACATCACTGACTCCCAGCTGCAGTTATATCACATCATTACATCACTGACTCCCCAAATGATGTTATATCACATCATTACATCACTGACTCCGCAGCTGCTGTTATATCACATCATTACATCACTGACTCCCAGCTGCAGTTATATCACATCATTACATCACTGACTCCCCAAATGATGTTATATCACATCATTACATCACTGACTCCGCAGCTGCAGTTATATCACATCATATTTGCTGATGTTATATCACATCATTACATCACTGACTCCCCAGCTGCAGTTGTATAACATCATTTATGCGGCTGTTATATCACATCATTACGTCACTGACTCCCCAGCTGCTGTTATATCACGTCATTACATCACTGATTCCCCAGCTGCTGTTATATCACATCATTGCATCACTGACTCCGCGGCTGCTGTTATATCACATCATGACATCACTGACTCCCCAGCTGCAGTTATATCACATCATCTCTGCGGCTGTTCTATCACATAATTACATCACTGACTCCCCAGCTGCTGTTATATCACATCACTACATCACTGACTCCGCTGCTGCTGTTATATCACGTCATTACATCGCTGACTCCGCAGCTGCTGTTATATCACATAATTACATCACTGACTCCCCAACTGCTGTTATATCACATCATTACATCACTGACTCCCCAGCTGCTGTTATATCACATCATTGCATCACTGACTCCCAGCTGCTGTTATATCACATCATTACATCACTGACTCCGCTGCTGTTGTTATATCACATCATCTCTGCTGCTGTTATATCACATCATTACATCACTGACTCCCCAAATGATGTTATATCACATCATTACATCACTGACTCCCCAGCTGCTGTTATATCACATAATTACGTCACTGACTCCCCAGCTGCTGTTATATCACATCATTACATCACTGACTCCCCAGCTGCAGTTATATCACATCATATTTGCTGCTGTTATATCACATCATTACATCACTGACTCCCCAGCTGCAGTTATATCACATCATCTCTGCAGCTGTTATATCACATCATTACATCACTGACTCCCCAGCTGCTGTTATATCACGTCATTACATCACTGACTCCCCAGCTGCTGTTATATCACATCATTACATCACCTACTCTCAGCTGCAGTTATATCACATCATCTCTGCTGCTGTTATATCACATCATTACATCACTGACTCCGCAGATGCATTTATATCACATCATCTCTGCGGCCGTTATATCACATCATTACATCACTGACTCCCAGCTGCTGTTATATCACATCATCTCTGCTGCTGTTATATCACATCACTACATCACTGACTCCCCAGCTGCTGTTATATCACATCATATCTGCTGTTGTTATATCACATCATATCTGCTGCTGTTGTATCACTTCATTACATCACTGACTCCCCAGCTGCTGTTATATCACATCATCTCGCCTGGCCGGTCTGCACCTCTGCACGAACTTGAGACCGTTTTGACCAGGTTACCTACCTGCTTCACGTTGTGTGATGTTTGTTCTTCAGGTGCCGCTGTCTTGCTTCACGTTGTGTATTGTTTGCTCTGCAGGTGCCGCCGCCTTTCCTCACGTTGTATGATGTTTGCTCTGCAGGTGCCGCTGCCTTTCCTCACGTTGTGGGATGTTTGTTCTTCAGGAGCCGCTGTCTTGCCTCACGTTGTGTGATGTTTGTTCTTCAGAGCCGCTGCCTTGCCTCACGTTGTGTGATGTTTGTTCTTCAGGAGCCGCTGCCTTGCCTCACGTTGTGTGATGTTTGTTCTTCAGGAGCCGCTGCCTTTCCTCACGTTGTGTGATGTTTGTTCTGCAGGAGCCGCCGCCTTTCCTCACGTTGTATGATGTTTGTTCTTCATGAGCCGCTGCCTTTCCTCACGTTGTGTGATGTTTGTTCTTCAGGAGCCGCTGCCTTGTATCACGTTGTGTGATGTTTGTTCTTCAGGAGCCGCTGCCTTGCCTCACGTTGTGTGATGTTTGTTCTGCAGGAGCCGCGGAGCCGCTGCCTTTCCTCACGTTGTGTGACGTTTGTTCTTCAGGAGCCGCTGCCTTGCCTCACGTTGTGTGATGTTTGTTCTTCAGGAGCCGCTGCCTTGCCTCACGTTGTGTATTGTTTGCTCTTCAGGAGCCGCTGCTTTGCCTCACGTTGTGTGATGTTTGTTCTTCAGGAGCCGCTGCCTTGCCTCACGTTGTGTGATGTTTGTTCTTCAGGAGCTGCTGCCTTTCCTCACGTTGTGTGATGTTTGTTCTTCAGGAGCCGCTGCCTTTCCTCACGTTGTGTGATGTTTGTTCTTCAGGAGCCGCTGTCTTGCCTCACGTTGTGTGATGTTTGTTCTTCAGAGCCGCTGCCTTGCCTCACGTTGTGTGATGTTTGTTCTTCAGGAGCCGCTGCCTTGCCTCACGTTGTGTGATGTTTGTTCTTTAGGAGCCGCTGCCTTTCCTCACGTTGTGTGATGTTTGTTCTGCAGGAGCCGCTGCCTTTCCTCACGTTGTGTGATGTTTGTTCTTCAGAGCCGCTGTCTTTCCTCACGGTGCGTGACGTTTGCTCTGCAGGAGCCGCTGCCTTTCCTCACGTTGTGTGATGTTTGTTCTGCAGGAGCCGCCGCCTTTCCTCACGTTGCGTGACGTTTGCTCTGCAGGAGCCGCCGCCTTTCCTCACGTTGTGTGACGTTTGTTCTGCAGGAGCCGCTGTCTTGCCTCACGTTGTGTGATGTTTGTTCTTCAGAGCCGCTGCCTTTCCTCACGTTGTGTGACGTTTGTTCTGCAGGAGCCGCCGCCTTTCCTCACGTTGTATGATGTTTGCTCTGCAGGTGCCGCCGCCTTTCCTCACGTTGTATGATGTTTGTTCTTCAGAGCCGCTGCCTTGCCTCACGTTGTGTGATGTTTGCTCTGCAGGAGCCGCCGCTTTGCCTCACGTTGTGTGATGTTTGTTCTTCAGGAGCCGCCGCCTTTCCTCACGTTGTGTGACGTTTGTTCTGCAGGAGCCGCTGCCTTGCCTCACGTTGTGTGATGTTTGTTCTTCAGAGCCGCTGCCTTGCCTCACGTTGTGTGATGTTTGTTCTGCAGGTGCCGCTGCCTTTCCTCACGTTGTATGATGTTTGTTCTTCAGGAGCCGCTGCCTTGCCTCACGTTGTGTGATGTTTGTTCTTCAGGAGCCGCTGCCTTTCCTCACGTTGTGTGATGTTTGTTCTTCAGAGCCGCTGCCTTGCCTCACGTTGTGTGATGTTTGCTCTGCAGGAGTCGCCGCCTTTCCTCACGTTGTGTGACGTTTGTTCTGCAGGAGCCGCCGCCTTTCCTCACGTTGTATGATGTTTGCTCTGCAGGTGCCGCCGCCTTTCCTCACGTTGTATGATGTTTGCTCTGCAGGAGCCGCTGCCTTTCCTCACGTTGTGTGATGTTTGCTCTGCAGGTGCCGCCGCTTTGCCTCACGTTGTGTGATGTTTGCTCTGCAGGTGCCGCTGCCTTGCCTCACGTTGTGTGATGTTTGTTCTTAAGGAGCCGCTGCCTTTCCTCACGTTGTGTGACGTTTGTTCTGCAGGTGCCGCTGCCTTGCCTCACGTTGTGTGATGTTTGTTCTGCAGGAGCCGCCGCCTTGCCTCACGTTGTGTGATGTTTGCTCTGCAGGTGCCGCCGCCTTTCCTCACGTTGTATGATGTTTGCTCTGCAGGTGCCGCTGCCTTGCCTCACGTTGTATGATGTTTGTTCTTCAGGAGCCGCTGCCTTTCCTCACGTTGTGTGATGTTTGTTCTGCAGGAGCCGCCGCCTTGCCTCACGTTGTATGATGTTTGCTCTGCAGGAGCCGCTGTCTTGCCTCACGTTGTATGATGTTTGCTCTGCAGGAGCCGCCGCTTTGCCTCACGTTGTGTGATGTTTGTTCTTCAGGAGCCGCTGTCTTGCCTCACGTTGTGTGATGTTTGTTCTTCAGAGCCGCTGCCTTGCCTCACGTGTGATGTTTGTTCTTGAGGAGCCGCTGCCTTGCCTCACGTTGTGTGATGTTTGTTCTTCAGGAGCCGCTGTCTTGCCTCACGTTGTGTGATGTTTGTTCTTCAGAGCCGCTGCCTTGCCTCACGTGTGATGTTTGTTCTTGAGGAGCCGCTGCCTTGCCTCACGTTGTGTGATGTTTGTTCTTCAGGAGCCGCTGCCTTTCCTCACGTTGTGTGATGTTTGTTCTGCAGGAGCCGCCGCCTTTCCTCACGTTGTATGATGTTTGTTCTTCAGGAGCCGCTGCCTTTCCTCACGTTGTGTGATGTTTGTTCTGCAGGAGCCGCCGCCTTGCCTCACGTTGTATGATGTTTGCTCTGCAGGAGCCGCCGCCTTTCCTCACGTTGTATGATGTTTGTTCTTCAGGAGCCGCTGCCTTTCCTCACGTTGTGTGATGTTTGTTCTTCAGGAGCCGCCGCCTTGCCTCACGTTGTATGATGTTTGCTCTGCAGGAGCCGCCGCCTTTCCTCACGTTGTATGATGTTTGTTCTTCAGGAGCCGCTGCCTTTCCTCACGTTGTGTGATGTTTGTTCTGCAGGAGCCGCCGCCTTGCCTCACGTTGTATGATGTTTGCTCTGCAGGAGCCGCCGCCTTTCCTCACGTTGTATGATGTTTGTTCTTCAGGAGCCGCTGCCTTTCCTCACGTTGTGTGATGTTTGTTCTTCAGGAGCCGCTGCCTTGTCTCACGTTGTGTGATGTTTCTTCTTCAGAGCCGCTGCCTTGCCTCACGTTGTGTGATGTTTCTTCTTCAGAGCCGCTGCCTTGCCTCACGTTGTGTATTGTTTGCTCTTCAGGAGCCGCTGTCTTGCCTCACGTTGTGTGATGTTTGTTCTGCAGGAGCCGCCGCTTTGTCTCACGTTGTGTGATGTTTGTTCTTCAGAGCCGCTGCCTTTCCTCACGTTCTGTGATGTTTGTTCTGCAGGAGCCGCCGCCTTTCCTCACGTTGCGTGACGTTTGTTCTTCAGAGCCGCTGCCTTTCCTCACGTTCTGTGATGTTTGTTCTGCAGGAGCCGCCGCCTTTCCTCACGTTGCGTGACGTTTGTTCTTCAGGAGCCGCCGCCTTTCCTCACGTTGTGTGATGTTTGTTCTTCAGGAGCCGCTGTCTTGCTTCACGTTGTGTATTGTTTGCTCTGCAGGTGCCGCTGCCTTGCCTCACGTTGTGTGATGTTTGCTCTGCAGGAGCCGCCGCCTTGCCTCACGTTGTATGATGTTTGCTCTGCAGGTGCCGCCGCCTTGCCTCACGTTGTGTGATGTTTGTTCTGCAGGAGCCGCCGCCTTGCCTCACGTTGTATGATGTTTGCTCTGCAGGAGCCGCTGTCTTGCCTCACGTTGTATGATGTTTGCTCCGCAGGAGCCGCTGTCTTGCCTCACGTTGCGTGATGTTTGTTTTTCAGGACCGCTGCCTTTCCTCACGTTGTATGATGTTTGTTCTTCAGAGCCGCTGTCTTGCCTCACGTTGTGTGATGTTTGTTCTTCAGGAGCCGCTGCCTTGCCTCACGTAGTGTGATGTTTGTTCTTCAGAGCCGCTGCCTTGCCTCACGTTGTGTGATGTTTGTTCTTCAGGAGCCGCTGTCTTGCCTCACGTTGTGTGATGTTTGTTCTTCAGGAGCCGCCGCTTTGCCTCACGTTGTGTGATGTTTGTTCTTCAGAGCCGCTGCCTTTCCTCACGTTGTGTCATGTTTGTTCTTCAGGAGCCGCCGCCTTTCCTCACGTTGTATGGTGTTTGCTCTGCAGGAGCCGCCGCCTTTCCTCACGTTGTATGATGTTTGCTCTGCAGGAGCCGCCGCCTTTCCTCACGTTGTATGATGTTTGCTCTGCAGGTGCCGCCGCCTTTCCTCACGTTGTGTGATGTTTGTTCTTCAGGAGCCGCTGCCTTGCCTCACGTAGTGTGATGTTTGTTCTTCAGAGCCGCCGCCTTGCCTCACGTTGTATGATGTTTGCTCTGCAGGTGCCGCTGCCTTGCCTCACGTTGTATGATGTTTGTTCTTCAGGAGCCGCTGCCTTTCCTCACGTGTGACGTTTGTTCTGCAGGTGCCGCTGCCTTGCCTCACGTTGTATGACGTTTGTTCTTCAGAGCCGCCGCCTTGCCTCACGTTGTATGATGTTTGCTCTGCAGGTGCCGCTGCCTTTCCTCACGTTGTATGATGTTTGCTCTGCAGGTGCCGCTGCCTTGCCTCACGTTGTATGACGTTTGTTCTTCAGAGCCGCCGCCTTGCCTCACGTTGTATGATGTTTGCTCTGCAGGTGCCGCTGCCTTTCCTCACGTTGTATGATGTTTGCTCTGCAGGTGCCGCCGCCTTTCCTCACGTTGTATGATGTTTGCTCTGCAGGTGCTGCGGAGTCGCACAGTGATGTGTTTGCAGACGCTCCTGGAGAGGCTGACCCGGGCCAACATCTACATCCTGCAGAAACGGTAACTAGGCGTACAGACATCACGTCCTGACAGACACACGCTGACAGGTGACATCCGCCTGATGGCCGACTCGTCTGTATGTCTGTTGGATGCACCGTGCAGTCCCAATGGACGGTTCTGCGAGACGCGTCATTTGCTGGCTGATTAATTGATGATATCTTGTCGACTTACAATGACAGATTTTTGTGACGTATTCGTCGTAAGTTTGCAATATGTTCAGTCCTTTCTGCCTGATTTATCCGATAAAGCTACTGAACAAACCTGTGTAGTGTGTTCTGTGGCAATTAACGAGTTTGTATGTGTTTGAAATACAATAATTCGAAATCACCAAACGTGACATCGTCACCGATGTTTTGTCTCACCGAATCTGCCGCTTAAAATTATCGCCCTCCCCGAGATTCGAACCCTTTCACCTGCCACCGCCGTTCCGTCCCTCTGCAGCGAGTACCTTTCCGCGGTGGGCGAGGCGGGCGGCGCGCGTCTGGTGGCTCGCAGCACGGAGCGCCTCCTGGACGAGCTGCCCTCGCTGATGGCGTGCTCAGCTCTGGACGAGGCGGCAGACCTGGCCGATCAGCACGTTAACTGGAGGGAGTTCAAGTTCTACTTCATCGCCACTGCTAGCCGCGTGGTGAGGATGGGAGCGCGTCCGGACGGGGAGGGAGGGGTTGAAGGCGAGGGATGATGACGAGGAGGGCCATGAATGGCAGAGGATGGGTTGGTTGTGGTGAAAGGGAGGATTTCTAACGGATGTGGCGGTGTAGGTGTGCTGTTGGTGTGTGGGCCAGGAGTGAAGGTGAGGGATGGGGAGGGGTGCAAACAAAAGGGAGGATGGGGAGGGGTGCTGAACGGTGGGGGGGGGGGGGGGGGTGACCAGGTGTGAAGGTTGAAGGTGGATCTGAATGACGGGGACATTGTGCGGTGAGTGTAAGTGTATTATCAGGTATGATGGAGGCACGCATTAAGGGATTGTTTGGCCCTGAGGACGTGGTGTGGCCACTGGCCGGTACAAAATCCACACTTGTGCTTTTGGGTTAGTTAGGCTCGAATAAAGAAGCTTCGGCCTGTCGGGACCATTGCGTAGCCATGGGATGGAGGAGAAAGGGTAACACGCACTTGTGCTCAGGTACCAGACATTGATATGTCCAAAAGCCAACGCCGCGTGAACCTCACGCAGAGATTGTACACCTGCTAGTGCAGACTCTGATCCTAGCGGTGACCTAGGATCGGTCGTCGCTACTCGCTGTCGGCACTCGGCAGCATAACATCATGGAGCTGCTGCAGGCGCGGGCGGAGGTGGTCCGCCCGATAGTATAGATGGTCCGCCGCCCGCTAGTATAGCCTAGTCTGACCTTGACCTGTACGTCGGCAGCATCACATCATGGAGCTGCTGCAGGCGCGGGTGGAGGTGGTCCGCCCGATAGTATAGATGGTCCGCCGCCCGCTAGTATAGCCTAGTCTGACCTTGACCTGTACGTCGGCAGCATCACATCATGGAGCTGCTGCAGGCGCGGGCGGAGGTGGTCCGCCCGATAGTATAGATGGTCCGCCGCCCGCTAGTATAGCCTAGTCTGACCTTGACCTGTACGTCGGCAGCATCACATCATGGAGCTGCTGCAGGCGCGGGCGGAGGTGGTCCGCCCGATAGTATAGATGGTCCGCCGCCCGCTAGTATAGCCTAGTCTGACATTGACCTGTACGCCGGCAGCATCACATCATGGAGCTGCTGCGGGCGCAGGCGGAGGTGGTCCGCCCGATAGTATAGGTGGTCCGCCCGCTAGTATAGCCTAGTCTGACATTGACCTGTACGTCGGCAGCATCACATCATGGAGCTGCTGCAGGCGCGGGCGGAGGTGGTCCGCCCGATAGTATAGATGGTCCGCCGCCCGCTAGTATAGCCTAGTCTGACCTTGACCTGTACGTCGGCAGCATCACATCATGGAGCTGCTGCAGGCGCGGGCGGAGGTGGTCCGCCCGATAGTATAGATGGTCCGCCGCCCGCTAGTATAGCCTAGTCTGACCTTGACCTGTACGTCGGCAGCATTACATCATGGAGCTGCTGCAGGCGCGGGCGGAGGTGGTCCGCCCGATAGTATAGATGGTCCGCCGCCCGCTAGTATAGCCTAGTCTGACCTTGACCTGTACGTCGGCAGCATCACATCATGGAGCTGCTGCAGGCGCGGGCGGAGGTGGTCCGCCCGATAGTATAGATGGTCCGCCGCCCGCTAGTATAGCCTAGTCTGACCTTGACCTGTACGTCGGCAGCATCACATCATGGAGCTGCTGCAGGCGCGGGCGGAGGTGGTCCGCCCGATAGTATAGATGGTCCGCCGCCCGCTAGTATAGCCTAGTCTGACATTGACCTGTACGTCGGCAGCATCACATCATGGAGCTGCTGCGGGCGCAGGCGGAGGTGGTCCGCCCGCTAGTATATGTGGTCCGCCCGCTAGTATAGCCTAGGCTGACCTTGACCTGTACGTCGACAGCATCACATCATGGAGCTGCTGCGGGCGCAGGCAGAGGTGGTCCGCCCGCTGGTAGATCACATCCGGCTGCTGGTGGGAGGAGACGAACTGGACAGAACTCTGGCTCGGCTGGGGCTGCTGGACGATACCCTATCAGCCAATCAGGAGCCGGGAGACGGTCCGGCGACCAATCAGGAGGCGGCTGACGGAGCGAGGACCAATCTGGAGGCAGGGAATGGAGTGAGGACCAATCAAGACTCGGGGAATGGTGGGAGGACCAATCAGAAGTCGGGAGGTGTTGAGAAGACCAATAGGGAGGCGGGGAATGGCCAGAGGACCAGTCAGACCTCATCGCTGCCACCGGACGAGACGGATGAAGTGAGTGTCTATGAGGATGATGATGTGTTCATGCGAGTTATGTGATGACAGTCATTACTTTCGAATGCGTCACATAGGCAGTAATATTTTGTTGGGACAGTGTTTTGCAGTTAGTCTTATTGTGTGCACTATTTGTTATTGCTACTGTTGACCATAAGGATGTTTATATGTACTGCATTGTGATTGCTTTCGAATGCGTCATATGTGACAGGCCTTCTGTTTCATTTCCTTTATGCATGGTTTTGGCTGATGTTTTGTTTCTGTCAGTTGGCTGTCGTCACGCTGACACATCTTTTCTCTGTCGGCAGTTGTCCCTGGTGTCGGCTTTGACACGGCCTCCCCTCAGCCGCGACAGTGAACTCGCCCGTCGCTGCCACCAGCTGTTTGAGTCCGGTCGCGACACAGACCTGCAGTTCACAGTTCGCGGCGATCCCGGTCAGTCCACTAGCTCAGCTGAGGGGTGGAGACACTAATTGTTGGCGGAAGCACGTCTACCTAATGTTTCGTACTTATTGTTTTGCATCCGAGAGCTCCACTCCGAATTGATTATTTTTGTTTTCTTCATTTGAAGGTAAATTTGCTGAGCCTGCATCTTGCCAAGGCACACTTCCAAAATATTTTGAAATAGCAGACGTTTTAGAGTCACGAATTTTGTTTATGCTAATGCGCGACTACCCCGCAATGTACAAAGTAATACACAATGTGATTGTTAAATGGACGGGAACTGAACATTCTAAAGTGTTTCCGGTGATTTGTCTAATTCTGACCGGCTGGTCTTGCCTCTGCGTCCCCGCAGTGGTGCCTTCGTTGCTGGGCGGACACGGTGCTGCCATCTCGGGACAACAGGAGACAGTTATATTTGCGCACGCGCCGGTGGTGGCAGCACGGTCGGCGTGGCTGCGGCGCGCGCTTACCTCCGGAATGCGGGAGAGCATCGACAGGTGGGTCACCAGCTGCAGACCAGACTGGTTATTGATTCAACCTTTGTTTAGGAACGATTCAATCAAGATTCATTTTGGAACCTGAATGATTCCATCGCCGTTCGATTCATGGAGAAAAAGGAATTGATTCTTCTGATGCATGGGGAAAAATTGAGAATTGCTTCTTTCCAATTCAAAGAATCAAAATAATATTGTAATCGATTCACGTTTGATTCAACATTTAAATATATATGTTGAATTTATGTCAAATCAATACAAATGGAAACATGCATATATATATGATCACAGTGTCCTGAATTTCACAAATATGAGTGGAAAGCCACACCCAAATTAACTTTTTTGTCACGTCACTTGCCATCGAAACGACGTCACTAGCGATCGAGCTAAATAGTATTAAAATCAAGTCACGCTTTTAACACACGCTTAGTTTTCAATTATCGGAACAGCTATTGTGTGTTAAATGTACAGCAAACTGACCGCCCGGATATCGATTGTTGGGTTATTACCATACAAATTTGAACCTCAATAGCCGCCTCCTGGAATAGTGACGTCCTCTTAGCATGTATCTCACTCTTGCAGAAAATAATTCCAGGACACTGTATGATCATTAAAACATTGTTACAGCAATCATATTTCAGTATAAATGAATGTAACCACTGGGACTGCATTGTATTTGCACAATTTACCATGTGTACTTGATTTGGTAACCCGGCATTGGCTGAGGTCTCAGCCGAACGCCATTGGCGGGGGCGTTTTTCGCCCCCCTCCCCCTGTTTATCTTCCGAACCAATAACCGCAGCAAGACACGCAAGACGGCAGTGGAAAACTCTCAATGAGACGCATCCAAAGCATACAAGAAATGTGTATAATAATGTCACACCCACAACACAACCTGTCAGGTCACACAAAGGTAACAAATGAGATATTTGTTTTTTTGGCCATACTTCCCCATCCAAAGCCTTATATTGCGACTATTATCGCACAAAGTGCTCTCAAAGGTATAATACATATCCCGCAAAAGTGAAATTGTAAGCAAAAGTCAAGGTCAAGGTCAGGTCACAAAAGATCACAGGTCTACGAAAGCCATGCGACACATGTTGTATGGATTATTTTACGCGTATAATTCGATAGTAGCAGTCATTTTCACAATGACACCATATAAGGTCAAGGTCAGGTCACAAGGTCAAACTTTGAAATTGATAAATCTAAATAAAAAAGGCATGTGGCTAGACCAGTTTTGTCTCAGAAATACAATGCTGGCATTTATTTGTTTGTATCTGGTCACTAAAAGCAAAAAAAACGCAATGTCAAAATATGACTTCATGAGTTACTCATACTTAGGGAGCGATAAGTCAGTGAAATATGAAGATATTGCTTTAAATTTGTTTGGGTATTGTCCACATGTGGTTCTTCAACATATATACCGTTTTTTTAATGTTTGAAAATGTAGATTTGAGTGCAATTAAAATAAATTGTTTTGTCGAATTTTGTTTGGGGTAGAAAAAAAATCAAACGAGATAGCCATTTTTGTAGCCCTTGCCATTTGCTATCTTTTGGCGTTTTTCGATTGCATTTTTCTTCAAATATGGCATTTGTACGGCCTGCTAAAGTTTAGCTGATTTTTGTGTCAAACTCGTGTGTAGTGACGTTCACTAAATTCGCTATATTTCGAAAATGTCGACGACATTTCTTCATTTCCACACAGAAGACGTATAATTGATATAGGAGAAGGTACCTGAAGTTTCACGTCGATAGCTCTATTAGCTGTTTAGCTATTGCGAAAGTTCGTCAAGGGGGGTGGGCGAAAAACGCCCCCCCCCCCCCCCCCCCCCCAGCCAATGGCGGGTTAAGAATCGGAAAATCTTTTGATTCAATCAGCCTTGATTCCATGCGGGTTTTGATTCAATCACGATTCATAACGATTCGATACTAAAGATCTGGTGATGAATCGATTCTTTTTTATTCAAGGAATTTTGATTGAATGATTCCAATCGATTCAATCAGAGTCGAATCAATAACCAGTCTGCTTCAGGCCGCGTATGTGCATGTCGGTTCGAATGAAGTCATTCTTCACCGATACTGGCGTCTGGCGCAACAATATTTTCTGAGGTATTTCACATGTATCGCATTTCGTTCTGTGTTTCGTATGCTGCTGGAGGCTAGTGCCCGACAGCGGTATATATGTGTGCACACGAGCTCCTCGCCCTCAACTGCGAAGGCCATATGGCGCCTATCAAATGTCAGCGGAGCCGGCGGAGTCAAATGTCAGCAGTTCGGCGGCCAGTCTGACTGGGTGTGCAGTTGCCAGCGTGGCCCAGCTAAGTCAAACACGATCACGACATTTCCGTATATTTGACAGAACAGCCTCCAGAAACAACAAAACACCGAAAAATGACAGATTGGCAGATTCGTCGGGGTTTGACGTGCTCCAAAGTGCAGATTGAACTCCGCTTGAACCTCACGTAGAGCGCGCGTACTCTCGGCATAGCACCGTTCCACGGCTTCGGTTACTGATATCTCCTCACAGCGCTGATGGGGCTGGCAAGGCGGGCGTCTGGGCTCCGGGTCAGCAGCCCAGTCGGTGGAGCTTTGGCCTCCGGGTGCAGTTCAGTCGGTGGAGCTTTGGGCTGGTCCGGGTGTAGCCCAGTCGGTGGAGCTTTGGGCTGGGTCCGGGTGCAGTTCAGTTGGTGGAGCTTTGGGCTGGGTCCGGGTGTAGCCCAGTCGGTGGAGCTTTGGGCTGGGTCCAGGTGCAGTTCAGTTGGTGGAGCTTTGGGCTGGGTCCGGGTGCAGTTTAGTTGGTGGAGCTTTGTGCTGGGTCCGGGTGTAGCCCAGTCGGTGGAGCTTTGGTCTGGGTCCGGGTGCAGCCCAGTCGGTGGAGCTTTGTGGTCGGGTGCAGTTCATTCGGTGGAGCTTTGGGCTCGGGAGTCCATGGGTTCCGAGTTCGAGCCTGGTTACCAGCGTGGTCTTTCGATTCCTCCGCTCGGTCCCTCCGCCTCGTCACGTCACGGCACACAATATGGTAACCAAGCTGACAGATTGAGGAGACGAGGAGGTCAGAATAAGTTGGTGTCATCCGGAGTGGGAACACAGCGTACCGGCACGTCCGGCTCTATCAGGATAGGACCCGGCCTCCGTCCTGCTAACCCGGCCAACGTGAGCTTGACTG